>CAKAOJ020000332.1:732500-737500 GCA_916701645.2 Sebastolobus alascanus
GGTGAATCTTATCGTCCGTCTCTCAGTGTGTCTGTGTGTCGTCTCAGTGAAGACAGAATAACAACCTGTTTCCTGGTTTGTCTCAGGTGAGTCAGGTGATGGGCGCAGCTTCATCATAACAGTTTGTCAGGTTGAGTTTCATTCCACTCTGTGTTTTCCCCATTACATACTGTTTACTACTTCTGTCTTGAGTATGAAGTTTATTATATATCAATATCATATAATCAAATAATCTCAGCATGCAAACTGAAATAACCAGTTTTTTTCTTCAAACTAACTGAAAATCAAGAATTTGTCATGTCCTAGAAATGTCATGAAGCTGAACCTCAGGCCCCATTTACACCTTGTTTGTCTCAACGATATGAAATGAAGGCGGAGACGTCGTCTTTGTCCCCGTGGAGCTGTGACTCATGCTCAGTGTGACTGGAGCTGTGATGTTGGAGAGTCACAGCAGAGGGCGCTAAATAAAGGGATGGTTCCCACTCAGGTGCTCTTTGGGTGGACTTGGACTGACTGAACTTTTTGGATATGATTTCTATTTTAATTTCATTTTTCAACATGCTTTAGTATTAACCCTCTGAGACCCGACCAACTTTACTGTTTTCAGTCTTATTATTAGACTTTTTTTAAACAATTTTCAGACTTTTTTTCGGGCATTTTTAGGACGTTTGGACAATTTTCGGACATTATTCGAACAATTTTCAGACATTTTTTTCGGACATTTTTCAGACATCTTTTTGGACAAAAACCCTCTGCCTTTCTTTTGGACATTTTCAAGACTTTTTTGGACAATTTTCAAACATTTTTCTGACATTCTCAGACTTGTTTTTCGGACGTTTTCAGACATTTTTCAGGTTTTCTTTTTTTGGACATTTTCAGACATTTTTCTGACTTTTTTTCTGACATTTTTTTTTTTTTTTTTACATTTTTCAGACATCTTTTTGGACAAAAACCTGCTTTTCTTTTGGACATTTTCCGGACATTTTTTTTGACAATTTTCAAACATTTTTCTGACATTTTCACACATTTTTTAGGCTTTTTTCAGACTTTTTTTCGGACGTTTTCAGACATTTCTTAAGGCTTTTTTTACGGCCTTTTCTTTAATTTTTGTTTTACAATTTTCGGACATTTTTCAGTGTAGTGTAAGTCTGGAGCGTTATTTTACCTCCTTCAGTACAAGCTAGTCTGACATGGTTGATACCGATGGATTCATCAGGTTTTATAGTTTCAGATGATACCAGTATCTTAGTATTCTCTTTGGCCCAATTCTCGCATGAGAATAATTTTTTTCAAGACAATGAGCTCAAATCTCTGAACAATTAGTTTGTTGTTCACAACAGATTATAATTTCTCATTCAGTCAAGCAGATTTCACGTGTTTTGGTAAAAGAGTGATTACAGTAACTACTTACACATGTCTGCTGATCAAAGCTGACAAGTTGACTCTCAGTGAGATCCTCTTCACAACTTCTAAACATTCCTTCATCCAAACTGATCCATTCAATTATCAAGATGTGTCAGACATGCAAATCATAAATATCTATGACGTGATGTTACTGTGAGCAGGGTTACACAGTTAGTTGTTTTTTACTGAACAGTCAGAGTCAACAAAACCAACATTTCCAGGGTTGATCATTTTGACCAGTCCGACTCACACGATGACTAAACTACTTCTCATGTTGGTGCCAGTTTACTGACACAATAACTGATGTTGAAGCCTGAATGAAGAGTTGTGGGGGAGTTTCTACGTTTTGCAGACATGTAATAGAGTTGTGACGTCCCATCAAACAGTTGAGATAATTACATTTACAGTTTAGTCTGTGTCTCTATTGTTGTCTCTATTTCCTGCTGCGTGGACACAATGACTGAGAGAAGCCAGCAGAGGGAGACAGAGTACACATCATCACATACTTATGTAGTATTTCTCTCTTCCTGTTATTCTGTGTTTGGAGAGGTACTTGTACTTTGCTTGAGTATTTCCATTTGTTCCATTTTCATAAATGTAGTGCAGTAAAAGTATAAAGTAGCATAAAAATGTGACTTCATACTTCTACTCCACTACATTTATTTGATCATTATATTATAATAATACGTAATATAAATAACAAATAAAGAATGATGAGTTATTATAGATTAAGATGAGACAGGGAGAGAGAGAGAGAGAGAGAGAGAGAGAGAGAGAGAGAGAGAGAGAAAGAGAGAGAGAAAGAGAGAGAGAGAGAGAGAGAGAGAGAGAGAGAGAGAGAGAGAGAGAGAGAGAGACAGAGAGAGAGAGAGAGAGAGAGAGAGAGAGGGAGAGAGAAGGAGGAGGAGCAGTAGCAGGAGGAGGAGGAGGAGGAGGAGGAGGAGCACAGGTGGCTCGGCCTTTTCTCCTGCTCTTCTCTGTTTCTACTACAGTTTCTGCCTCAGTGTGTCTATTTTACAAATAAATAAATACTAACAAATAAATAAAGCAGTGGTGCAATGAAGTCAACTGTGTTATTATATCAGAATAAATAACTCCAGCGCTGCCGGGCGCTGATGAGCAGAAACACTACGAGGGGTTAAAACAGCTGTTTCTTACATAGGAGTTTGGTTTGAGCACTCAGTGACACATGGAGTTAGTCATAGAGGTCATGAGAGAAGCTGCATCTCTCACTGTTTACACATTACTGCAGTTTTATTGGAGTCACAAAGTACTTTTACACAAGTCTTGTATTTTGAGGTACTTGTACTTTACTTGAGTATCCATTTTCTGCTACATCATAGACTACTCCACTTCATTTCATTGTACTTTTTACTGCTCTACATGTTTTGTTACTTTTCAGCAGTGGTGGAATGTACATTAACTCAAGTCCTTTTGAAGTAGTTGTACTTAACTTGAGTATTTCCATTTTATGCTGCTTTATACTTCCACTCCACTACATCTCAGATTGAAATATTGTAATTGTAATTGTTTTCAGATTAAGATTTTACATTAAAAACATAAAATAAACTCCACCGTTTCTACTGGAGTTTCTGCCTCAGTGTCTTCAATACATTCAAATAAATAAAGCAGTGGTGGAATGAAGTCAAATTTATTATTATATCAGAATAAACACTCTGAGATGTATCATCTGTACTGCACTTAAGTACAATTTTCAGGTACTTGTATCAGAGCCGGTTTAAGGCACGGGCCATATAGGCGGTCGCCTAGGACGCCACCTTCTGGGGGGCGCTGGTCGCCCTCATAAAAAATAAAATAAAAAAAAAAAAAAGCTCCTGGGCGCCCTTCCTCATTTTCTGCATTGAGGTAACAAATGAATAAATAAATAAATTAAAATAAAATAAAAAATAAATTAAAAAAAATGCAGATGGGCACCCTTCCACATTTTCTGCATTGAGGTAACAAATGAACAAATAAATAAATAAAATAAAAATATAAAAATAAATGCCGGTGGACTCCCTTCCTCATTTTCTGCATTGAGGTAACAAATGAATAAATAAATAAATTACAATAAAATAAAAAATAAATTGAAAAAAATGCAGATGGGCACCCTTCCACATTTTCTGCATTGAGGTAACAAATGAAGAAATAAATAAATAAAATAAAAATATAAAAATAAATGCCGGTGGACTCCCTTCCTCATTTTCTGCATTGAGGTAACAAATGAATAAATAAATAAATTACAATAAAATAAAAAATAAATTGAAAAAAATGCAGATGGGCACCCTTCCACATTTTCTGCATTGAGGTAACAAATGAACAAATAAATAAATAAATTAAAAATATAAAAATAAATGCCGGTGGACTCCCTTCCACATTTTCTGCATTGAGGTAACAAATGAACAAATAAATAAATAGAAAATAAAAAAATTAAAAAAATGCCGGTGGCCGCCCTTCCTCATTTTCTGCATTGAGGTAACAAATAAAATGTAATTTAAAAAGAAAGAAAGAAAGAAAGAAAGAAAGAAAGAAAGAAAGAAAGAAAGAAAGAAAGAAAGAAAGAAAGAAAGAAAGAAAGAAAGAAAGAAATACACTTTTCACCCTGTAATTCTCGTTGTAGTGAAACTGACTAAACGGAGCAGATATGATGCTACGTGATTCAACCAGATGTGCAGATACAACCCCTCATATCACACCGTGCACGTAACAGGATCTTATTTGAGTTATGTTCCTATTCTTAGATTTATTCAATCATTTAATTATTTTATCTTTGTCAATTTTCATGAGCTTCATGTGTGATGATGTTAGTCCCCATAGGAGACATTTCATTGACCTCACTGTATAAAATGACCTGTGGTGACCTCTAGGATAATCACAGCCTCATGAAACTTTACAGCCACAAACTAGAGACCTAGAGCACTCAGAGGATGGATGGATCAAACTAGAGACCTAGAGCATTCAGAGGATGGATGGATCAAACTAGAGATCTAGAGCATTCAGAGGATGGATGGATCAAACTAGAGACCTAGAGTATTCAGAGGATGGATGGATCAAACTAGAGACCTAGAGCATTCAGAGGATGGATGGATCAAACTAGAGACCTAGAGCATTCAGAGGATGGACGGATCAAACTAGAGACCTAGAGCATTCAGAAGATGGATGGATCAAACTAGAGACCTAGAGCATTCAGAGGATGGATGGATCAAACTAGAGATCTAGAGCATTCAGAAGATGGATGGATCAAACTAGAGACCTAGAGCATTCAGAGGATGGATGACTTTTCTAGCTAGATTGACAATAAGGGGGTTTCTGAGCAGTTTACACAACACAAGTTCTCCCCATCCAATCGCCGAAAAATGCAGAAATCTCCAAATGTCTACAGTTTTTGATCCCAAATAACAGCATTTCTTTTTCTCTGGTGTTCCTCAAGGTCTTGGTGTCTCAATGTGGTATTTTGGAGGATTATTCATCATTCTTTATCAATTCTCCAGTGGTAAAAAATGGTTAAATTTAGCACCAAATCTATGGAACAAATGGTATCAATCCAGAAATTATGAGACATAATAAAGCATGGAGATGACCATCATATATGTCTA
>CAKAOJ020000332.1:742500-747500 GCA_916701645.2 Sebastolobus alascanus
ACAAAAACCTTCTGCCTTTCTTTTGGAAATTTTTGAGACTTTTTTGGACAATTTTCAAACATTTTTCTGACATTTCAGATTTGTTTTTCGGACGTTTTCCGACATTTTTCAGGTTTTCTTTTTGACATTTTCAGACATTTTTCTGACTTTTTTTTTTACATCTTTTTTTTTTTTTTTACATTTTTAAGACATCTTTTTGGACAAAAACCTGCTTTTCTTTTGGAAATTTTCCAGACTTTTTTTGACAATTTTCAAACATTTTTCTGACATTTTCAGACATTTTTTAGGCTTTTTTTACGGACATTTTTTTTTTTTTTTTACAATTTTCGGACATTTTTCAGTGTAGTGTAACTTTGGCACCTTATTTTACCTCCTTCAGTACAAGCTAGTCTGACATGGTTGATACCGATGGATTCATCAGGTTTTATAGTTTCAGATGATACCAGTATCTCAGTATTCGCTTTGGCCCAATTCTCGCATGAGAATAATTGAGTCAACAATGAGCTCAAATCTCTGAACAATTAGTTTGTTGTTCACAACAGATTATAATTTCTCATTCAGTCAAGCAGATTTCACGTGTTTTGGTAAAAGAGTGATTACAGTAACTACTTACACATGTCTGCTGATCAAAGCTGACGAGTTGACTCTCAGTGAGATCCTCTTCACAACTTCTAAACATTCCTTCATCCAAACTCATCCATTCAATTATCAAGATGTGTCAGACATGTAAATCATAAATATCTATGATGTGATGTTACTGTGAGCAGGGTTACACAGTTAGTTGTTTTTTTACTGAACAGTCAGAGTCAACAAAACCAAAATTTCCAGGGTTGATCATTTTGACCAGTCCGACTCACACGATGACTAAACTACTTCTCATGTTGGTGCCAGTTTACTGACACAATAACTGATGGTGAAGCCTGAATGAAGAGTTGTGGGGGAGTTTCTACGTTTTGCAGACATGTAATAGAGTTGTGACGTCCCATCAAACAGTTGAGATAATTACATTTACAGTTTAGTCTGTGTCTCTATTGTTGTCTCTATTTCCTGCTGCGTGGACACAATGACTGAGAGAAGCCAGCAGAGGGAGACAGAGTACACATCATCACATACTTATGTAGTATTTCTCTCTTCCTGTTATTCTGTGTTTGGAAAAGTACTTGTACTTTACTTTGGTATTTCCATTTGTTCCATTTTCATAAATGTAGTGCAGTAAAAGTATAAAGTAGCATAAAAATGTCACCTGGTTCCTCCTGAACAACATCACTGGGTCAACAGGCCCACTCCCCTTCACCTGGTTCCACCTGAACAACATCACTGGGTCAACAGGCCCACTCCCCTTCACCTGGTTCCAACTGAACAACATCACTGGGTCAACAGGCCCACTCCCGTTCACCTGGTTCCACCTGAACAACATCACTGGGTCAACGGGCCCACTCCCCTTCACCTGGTTCCTCCTGAACAACATCACTGGGTCAACAGGCCCACTCCCCTTCACCTGGTTCCACCTGAACAACATCACTGGGTCAACGGGCCCACTACCCTTCACCTGGTTCCACCTGAACAACGTCACTGGGTCAACGGGCCCACTCCCCTTCACCTACTGGGTCAACAGGCCCACTCCCCTTCACCTGGTTCCTCCTGAACATCATCACTGGGTCAACGGGCCCACTCCCCTTCACCTGGTTCCACCTGAACAACGTCACTGGGTCAACGGGCCCACTCCCCTTCACCTACTGGGTCAACAGGCCCACTCCCCTTCACCTGGTTCCTCCTGAACATCATCACTGGGTCAACGGGCCCACTCCCCTTCACCTGGTTCCACCTGAACAACGTCACTGGGTCAACGGGCCCACTCCCCTTCACCTACTGGGTCAACAGGCCCACTCCCCTTCACCTGGTTCCTCCTGAACATCATCACTGGGTCAACGGGCCCACTCCCCTTCACCTGGTTCCTCCTGAACAACATCACTGGGTCAACGGGCCCACTCCCCTTCACCTGGTTCCTCCTGAACAACATCACTGGGTCAACGGGCCCACTCCCCTTCACCTGGTTCCTCCTGAACATCATCACTGGGTCAACGGGCCCACTCCCCTTCACCTGGTTCCTCCTGAACAACATCACTGGGTCAACGGGCCCACTCCCCTTCACCTGGTTCCTCCTGAACAACATCACTGGGTCAACGGGCCCACTCCCCTTCACCTACTGGGTCAACAGGCCCACTCCCCTTCACCTGGTTCCTCCTGAACATCATCACTGGGTCAACGGGCCCACTCCCCTTCACCTGGTTCCTCCTGAACAACATCACTGGGTCAACGGGCCCACTCCCCTTCACCTGGTTCCTCCTGAACAACATCACTGGGTCAACGGGCCCACTCCCCTTCACCTGGTTCCTCCTGAACTACAGCACTGGGTCAACGGGCCCACTCCCCTTCACCTGGTTCCTCCTGAACAACATCACTGGGTCAACGGGCCCACTCCCTGTCTGTACTGATGGCAGTGGAATGAGAGGGTTGTTGAAAATCGGCTCCTCCCAAACCCATGGTGTTGGCTTCATACCCCCTCTCCGTGTGGCGTTAAAGAGCGACCACGTCTTCAACATCTCTTCATAGAAAGCAGGAAGCTCCGCAGTGCTCAGACCTTCATGGGTCATCAGGAAAAACTGCCGGTCCAGCCCCAAACCACCAACCCTCCTCAGCAAAGCCCGTGCCGACTCCCACCAGCACACGTCAGTCCTGTACAGCAACCGTTGAGCAGCCTGGAGTCTGAAGGCAGCTGCTCTGCTCTCGAGCTCCACCAGACCCTGCCCTCCCTCCTGGACCGGTAGATACAGGACCGCAGCCTTGAGCCAGTGGTACCCCGACCAGAAGAAATCCACCAGCCTCCTCTGGGCCTCCTGCAGAAAGCCCCGAGGAGGAACCAATACAAAAACATGAGGCCCCAGCATACAACACTTTAACCCCTGCAATAAACTTTTCCCCACAACCAAAAGCAGACAATGTTTTAAACAGGTACCCATGATCCACCCTGTCGAACGCCTTCTCTTGATCAAGGGCTAGCAGACCAAAATTTACGTTTGGCATTCGAGCCAAGTCCATCGTGTCTCGTATTAAGTGGAGATTGTCCAACATTGAACGACCAGGTACACAGTATGATTTGTCCTTGTGTACAATCGATACCAAGCAGATCTTGCGTCTATTGGCAAGGCTCTTTGAATACATTTTGAAATCCGCACAGAGCAATGCCAGAGGTCTCCAGTTCCTCAAGTCACTCAAATCCCCTTTCTTCGGCAGAAGAGCCAAAACCGCTCGACGGCAGCTCAGCGGTAGCTCACCTGCTTCACACATTCGCAAAGAACCTCAAATAGATCTCCACCATGTATTCCCCAGAACTTTTTGTAAAAATCCACCGGCAGGCCGTCCACCCCCGGGGCCCTCCCAGGGGCCATTTGAGAGACGGCCTCACTCAGCTCCTGCAAGGTAATGGCCGAGTCCATACCAGTCTTTTGGGACTCAGAGAGCCTTGGTAGGTCCTCAAGCAAAGATCCAGTACACACATTGTCACACATTTCGGCAGAAAATAGATCACCATAAAATTTAGCAGCCCCCTCCCGCATTTCACCCACAACAGAGGTTACCCTACCATTAGGCAAACGCAAACAATGCATCTGCTTATCTTCCCCATGTTTCCTCTCTAACCCGAAAAAGAAAGCACTGGGGGCATCCATTTCCCTCAACATGGAAAACCTTGACCTCACAAGAGCCCCTTTTGCTCGCTCTTGGAGATATGCCCCAAGGTCTCTGCGTAGTTCAGATAGAGTGTGTTGCATCTCTACTCTGTTGTGACCTACCAGCTCATCCTCAATCCCTCTTATGCTACATTCTAGCCCTCCCAGCACCCTCTTGACTTCGGCTGTGGAGAAAGCAGCGTATTGCTGGCAAAGATGCCTTATATGGGCCTTACCAGCATCCCACCACAAACATAAGGATTCAAAATCTCCTCTCCTACCCCTCCACCTATTCTAAAACTCTTCGAAACTCGAGCAAAAGGAGGCATCTTGAAGAAGCTTGGTGTTAAACTTCCAGTACGGGGACCTCAGAGGGCCTGGTGCAATGGAGAGGTGAGCCAGTGCCAGATGGTTGTCAGAGAACCCAGACGGTACTATGCTCGCTTTAACCAGCTTGTTACTGTGATGTTTCCAGATGTAGAGGCGGTCTAGCCGCGCTGCACTAACCCTTTCTGACACGACCTTAATCCAGGTGTATTGCTTAGTATCTGGATGATGGAGCCTCCAGGTGTCTATCAAGTCTTTTCTCAAAACAATATCTCCTAAAACACCAGCAGCACCCACATGTGGCTCTTCCCCCCTTCTGTCTAAGCCGGGGTTGATTGTGCAGTTCCAATCCCCCCCCACCACTAGTACCTCATCCATCCCCACCAAATCCAATTCCTGTCGCAAAGCCCCAAAGAGAGCCCCCCTCTCCCTTCCTGTGTTAGGTGCATATATGTTCGCAAACACAAAAGATTGGTTCCTTATGTTTGCCCTGACCACCAACAACCTCCCTTTGGACACTTCCTTATGAGAGGTGATGCTAACTCCAAGACTTGGTGAGAATAAAACTGCAACACCAGCGCTAAGATTGGTGCCAAGACTCAGGACCTGTGCTCCTTTCCACCAGACCCCCCAGTCCACCTCATTCTCCACATCACTGTGCGTTTCCTGTAGGAACAATACATTTACATGTTTTTGTTTGACAAATTCAGCCAACACACCCCTTTTCCCCTGGTCTCTGCCGCCATTGATGTTAAGAGTGCCTATCCGTAATACTTCCATAAGAAAAGGAAAGGAAAGGATCAAAAATGTAAACCACACGAAAAAACCCACCTGCAGATGTGTACCATGAAACCTAACCATTCTAAACTGTGTTTGCTGTCATACCTTTCCTCACAGTAGTGGCCCATTTGCTGAGCCTATACTTTTTTTTTAGGAGTCAGAGAC
>CAKAOJ020000332.1:752500-757500 GCA_916701645.2 Sebastolobus alascanus
TGTGGTCGGTGTGTTTTTCTGAATCTCTGCAGACGAGACACACCGGCTGCTGATGGTCCAGACAGAAGAGTTTGAGTTTCTCAGAGTGCAGACTGCAGAGAGTCTCTGAAGATCTCTGAGCTCTCTCCTTTAAGAAAGTCTCACACAGGTTCTTTAAAGCCAAGTTAGGAGGTAGTAATTCCTTTGAATGTCTTCTCTTACAAAGTGGACACTCTTGGACGTCTTTGTCTGTCCACCAGCTCTGCAGACAGACTCTACAGAAGCTGTGGCTACATGACAGCATGACAGGATCTTTAAAGACGTCGTGGCAGACAGAACAGCAGAAATCGTCCTCTAATCTGGAAGCCATTTAGTCTCTGAGTGAAGCTGAAAACACAGCAGGCAGACGGCTCAGCCACTCCCTGTTCCCTGAAAGTTACTTTCACTTTGAGTCTTTGTTCTTGTAAAACTCTGGTTCAGTTTGTGGATTCAGCAGCTGGTTGAAGTGGTAGTATTCCAGTATTCCCAGTATTCCCTCCTGTAGATGTCCTCTCTCAGTGGAAGTGGTGGTTTTGGTCTGAAGGTGAATCTTATCGTCCGTCTCTCAGTGTGTCTGTGTGTCGTCTCAGTGAAGGCAGAATAACAACCTGTTTCCTGGTTATGAAATGAAGGCGGAGACATCGTCTTTGACCCCGTGGAGCTGTGACTCATGCTCAGTGTGACTGGAGCTGTGATGTTGGAGAGTCACAGCAGAGGGCGCTAGAAATAAAGGGATGGTTCCCACTCAGGTGCTCTTTGGGTGGACTCGGACTGACTGAACTTTTTGGGTATGATTTCTATTTCAATTTCATTTTTCAACATGCTTTAGTATTAACCCTCTGAGACCCGACCTTTACTGTTTTTCAGTCTTAGTATTAGACTTTTTTTAAATAATTTTCAGACATTTTTTCGGGCATTTTTAGGACGTTTGGACAATTTTCGGACATTATTCGAACAATTTTCAGACATTTTTTTCGGACATTTTTCAGACATCTTTTTCAACAAAAACCTTCTGCCTTTCTTTTGGACATTTTCCAGATTTTTTTGGACAATTTTCAAACATTTTTCTGACATTTTCAGACTTGTTTTTCGGACGTTTTCAGACATTTTTCAGGTTTTCTTTTCGGACATCTTCAGACATTTTTCTGACTTTTTTTCTGACTTTTTTTTTTTTTTTTTACATTTTTCAGACATCTTTTTGGACAAAGGCCTGCTTTTCTTTTGGACATTTTCCGGACATTTTTTTTTTTACAATTTTCACACATTTTTCTGACATTTTCAGACATTTTTTAGGCTTTTTTCAGACTTTTTTTCTGACGTTTTCAGACATTTTTTAGGGCTTTTTTTACGGCCTTTTTTAAAAAAAAATTTTCACAATTTTCGGACATTTTTCAGTGTAGTGTAGTCTGGAGCGTTATT
Source organism: Sebastolobus alascanus (assembly GCA_916701645.2). Classification (NCBI taxonomy): domain Eukaryota; kingdom Metazoa; phylum Chordata; class Actinopteri; order Perciformes; family Sebastidae; genus Sebastolobus; species Sebastolobus alascanus. The sequence continues at coordinate 753,938 of CAKAOJ020000332.1, forward strand.
TTACCTCCTTCAGTACAAGCTAGTCTGACCTGGTTGATACCGATGGATTCATCAGGTTTTATAGTTTCAGATGATACCAGTATCTCAGTATTCTCTTTGGCTCAATTCTCGCATGAGAATATTTTTTTTCAAGACAATGAGCTCAAATCTCTGAACAATTAGTTTGTTGTTCACAACAGATTATAATTTCTCATTCAGTCAAGCAGATTTCACGTGTTTTGGTAAAAGAGTGATTACAGTAACTACTTACACATGTCTGCTGATCAAAGCTGACAAGTTGACTCTCAGTGAGATCCTCTTCACAACTTCTAAACATTCCTTCATCCAAACTGATCCATTCAATTATCAAGATGAGTCAGACATGTAAATCATAAATATCTATGACGTGATGTTACTGTGAGCAGGGTTACACAGTTAGTTGTTTTCCACTGAACAGTCAGAGTCAACAAAACCAACATTTCCAGGGTTGATCATTTTGACCAGTCCGACTCACACGATGACTAAACTACTTCTCATGTTGGTGCCAGTTTACTGACACAATAACTGATGTTGAAGCCTGAATGAAGAGTTGTGGGGGAGTTTCTACGTTTTGCAGACATGTAATAGAGTTGTGACGTCCCATCAAACAGTTGAGATAATTACATTTACAGTTTAGTCTGTGTCTCTATTGTTGTCTCTATTTCCTGCTGCGTGGACACAATGACTGAGAGAAGCCAGCAGAGGGAGACAGAGTACACATCATCACATACTTATGTAGTATTTCTCTCTTCCTGTTATTCTGTGTTTGGAGAGGTACTTGTACTTTACTTGAGTATTTCCATTTCTTCCATTTTCATAAATGTAGTGCAGTAAAAGTATAAAGTAGCATAAAAATGTCACCTGGTTCCCCCTGAACAACATCACTGGGTCAACGGGCCCACTCCCCTTCACCTGGTTCCACCTGAACAACATCACTGGGTCAACAGGCCCACTCCCCTTCACCTGGTTCCACCTGAACAACAGCACTGGGTCAACGGGCCCACTCCCCTTCACCTGGTTCCTCCTGAACAACATCCCTGGGTCAACGGGCCCACTCCCCTTCACCTGGTTCCACCTGAACAACATCACTGGGTCAACGGGCCCACTCCCCTTCACCTGGTTCCTCCTGAACAACAGCACTGGGTCAACGGGCCCACTCCCCTTCACCTGGTTCCACCTGAACAACATCACTGGGTCAACGGGCCCACTCCCCTTCACCTGGTTCCACCTGAACAACAGCACTGGGTCAACGGGCCCACTCCCCTTCACCTGGTTCCTCCTGAACAACATCCCTGGGTCAACAGGCCCACTCCCCTTCACCTGGTTCCACCTGAACAACATCCCTGGGTCAACAGGCCCACTCCCCTTCACCTGGTTCCACCTGAACAACATCACTGGGTGAACGGGCCCACTCCCCTTCACCTGGTTCCACCTGAACAACATCACTGGGTCAACAGGCCCACTCCCCTTCACCTGGTTCCTCCTGAACAACATCCCTGTGTCAACGGGCCCACTCCCCTTCACCTGGTTCCACCTGAACAACATCACTGGGTCAACGGGCCCACTCCCCTTCACCTGGTTCCACCTGAACAACATCACTGGGTCAACGGGCCCACTCCCCTTCACCTGGTTCCTCCTGAACAACATCACTGGGTCAACGGGCCCACTCCCCTTCACCTGTTTCCTCCTGAACAACATCCCTGGGTCAACGGGCCCACTCCCCTTCACCTGGTTCCACCTGAACAACATCACTGGGTCAACGGGCCCACTCCCCTTCACCTGGTTCCTCCTGAACAACATCACTGGGTCAACGGGCCCACTCCCCTTCACCTGGTTCCTCCTGAACAACATCACTGGGTCAACGGGCCCACTCCCCTTCACCTGGTTCCTCCTGAACAACATCACTGGGTCAACGGGCCCACTCCCCTTCACCTGGTTCCACCTGAACAACATCACTGGGTCAACGGGCCCACTCCCCTTCACCTGGTTCCACCTGAACAACATCACTGGGTCAACGGGCCCACTCCCCTTCACCTGGTTCCACCTGAACAACATCACTGGGTCAACGGGCCCACTCCCCTTCACCTGGTTCCACCTGAACAAAATCACTGGGTCAACGGGCCCACTCCCCTTCACCTGGTTCCACCTGAACAACATCACTGGGTCAACGGGCCCACTCCCCTTCACCTGGTTCCTCCTGAACAACATCACTGGGTCAACGGGCCCACTCCCCTTCACCTGGTTCCACCTGAACAACATCACTGGGTCAACGGGCCCACTCCCCTTCACCTGGTTCGGCCTGAACAACATCACTGGGTCAACGGGCCCACTCCCCTTCACCTGGTTCCTCCTGAACAACATCCCTGGGTCAACGGGCCCACTCCCCTTCACCTGGTTCCACCTGAACAACATCACTGGGTCAACGGGCCCACTCCCCTTCACCTGGTTCCTCCTGAACAACATCACTGGGTCAACGGGCCCACTCCCCTTCACCTGGTTCCTCCTGAACAACATCACTGGGTCAACGGGCCCACTCCCCTTCACCTGGTTCCACCTGAACAACATCACTGGGTCAACGGGCCCACTCCCCTTCACCTGGTTCCTCCTGAACAACATCACTGGGTCAACGGGCCCACTCCCCTTCACCTGGTTCCACCTGAACAACATCACTGGGTCAACAGGCCCACTCCCCTTCACCTGGTTCCACCTGAACAACATCACTGGGTCAATTGGCCCACTCCCCTTCACCTGGTTCCTCCTGAACAACATCACTGGGTCAACGGGACCACTCCCCTTCACCTGGTTCCTCCTGAACAACATCCCTGGGTCAACAGGCCCACTCCCCTTCACCTGGTTCCACCTGAACAACATCACTGGGTCAACAGGCCCACTCCCCTTCACCTGGTTCCTCCTGAACAACATCACTGGGTCAATTGGCCCACTCCCCTTCACCTGGTTCCTCCTGAACAACATCACTGGGTCAACCGGCCCACTCCCCTTCACCTCGTTCCTCCTGAACAACATCACTGGGTCAACGGGCCCACTCCCCTTCACCTGGTTCCTCCTGAACTACATCACTGGGTCAACGGGCCCACTCCCCTTCACCTGGTTCCTCCTGAACAACATCACTGGGTCAACGGGCCCACTCCCCTTCACCTGGTTCCTCCTGGTCAGCCATGTGGCCTGTTTGGCCTGACCAAACAGGAAGTTTAGCAGCACACATTTTTCCCTCTTTCTGAGTGAGTACATTGGTCCCAGAATATACAGACCCACAGAGAAAACCTCCCCCAGTTTACCACAGAGAACATTCAAAACATCAAGCACAGGTGCAACACGGGTACATTGAACAAACACATGCATGACAGTCTCAGGAACATCACAAAAAGGGCACCCCCCTCCAACATTTGAGTCAAACTTTGCCAGGAAAGAGTTTGTTGCCAGGGCCCCATGTATAACCCTCCACTGTAAATCTCCTGACCTCTTTTGGAGAGGAAGCTTTTAAAGCACCCTCCACCTGAACCCTGCCATGCTCTGCCCCCCCCAGA
>CAKAOJ020000332.1:762500-765000 GCA_916701645.2 Sebastolobus alascanus
GCAGAGTAACATCCTGTTTCCTGGTTATGAAATGAAGGCGGAGACGTCGTCTTTGGCCCCGTGGAGCTGTGACTCATGCTCAGTGTGACTGGAGCTGTGATGTTGGAGAGTCACAGCAGAGGGCGCTAGAAATAAAGGGATGGTTCCCACTCAGGTGCTCTTTGGGTGGACTCGGACTGACAGAACTTTTTGGGTATGATTTCTATTTCAATTTCATGTTTCAACATGCTTTAGTATTAACCCTCTGTAGCGTTATTTAGCGTTATTGCATAGAGCAGATTAATAATCAATCATTAATTGATATCAAAATATGTATCTATAATTAATAACCCCAAATTATTAATCATAAACCCATGAATTGACATAAAAAGTGAAGGAGAGTGGGGACACTCAGCTTCAAATATCACACAATTAGTTTCAATACCAGACTTTACCCAGGCACCACCCAGTTTTATAAAAACAGGGAAAAAGTCACAATTTGATATCAATCAATTGAGTCTCTTAATCTCAGGGTTGCTACGGAGTTCTTGGGCATGCTGAACAGTGATTTGAATTGTTTATATACACACACAAAATCAAGTAACCAAGTTCTTTATAAATGAAGTGTTTATTTGACTAACTAGAATATAATTGAATAAATGAGAAGACAAAAGGAAAAAGGAATAAAATGAATAAAGGATAATTAAAGGAATACAGGGAATACAATGATGAACATTCACGGATAGAAACAAATTAAATGTGACCAGGTCAATTCAGTGACTAATATCCCTCTGATTGGATTTGACATTTTCCTATTAACTAAATTTAGTTTTGATATTAATGCACCATTCAGCAGCAGAGAGTTTAAGAAGCACCAGGGAAGATTGAGAAGCAGAAGCAGTATATTTAGGCGTGGTCTAAATCAAGTTTAGAATTTATGGATGGATTTCCTAATTCTTCTTGCGTTGAACATTTATTATCCATTTTTGTAAACTGACCTTAGTTATTAATTGACTTTAAATGTGTTTCTTAGTCTAGTCATCAAACTCTTTCTCTTCTGAAAATGCATCTATACATCACCCTCGCTGAGTAGGCTGGTGTGGAAGGAGGTTGTGCTGTTTGGAGTAGAGTCGTGGCAGATTCTGTCTGGAACAAGGTAATTTGGATCTTTTGGATCCAGTTGGTTCGACCCGGATCGAGTCGTTTCTCTTCCTCAGTGGCTCTGTTTGGTGTCCTCGGCCACGCTCGGATATGGTCGACTGGCATGTCACCTCGATGCATTTTTCCATCTCCTTCTCGCTCTGACTGGTGCAGCATCTCTGTGCCATTTCTTCAGACCCCCCCCCCGCCCTTTCGTAGCTGGAGGGGTCACTCAGTTCAAAATGCTCTTGACTTAAAGTCTTTCTTTAAAGTCTCTTTTCTTCACACTGGCTGGTACTACCAGCACGTCGTGGATACAGTAGGGCTGTCTCGGCCCTCAAGGCATAGCGGCAAGGCAACAGAATAGCAAGAGAGATGGTTTGGCAGGTTCTTTACTCATATTCAGGTAGGCTGGATGACGATCTCAGCCTGGCGTGAGGTGCTGGACCTCCGTTCCTCAGGACGGCGAGCAGCCTGTGTCCCCGGTCATGTTCTTTCTCATTCCCCCCCCCCTTCCCTGGTTTTGTGGGAGAGAAGGGGGGGAAGCAAAGGGACCAGCTCCAAGAGCAGAAGAACCACAAAAACTAGCTGTCTTCTTCTTCTTATCATTTGAGAAAGGGGTGCGGCGTTTAATTGGCGGGAAACAGCATTCTCCTCCCATCTGACAAGTATACTGATTCTTTCAGTTAAAGTTCTTTTGCAGGATTAATACTAGTTAATTTGTTTCACATAATCAATTCTTCCATATTTGACGTCTGGGCTTCACCTGCTCCAAATAGATTTCAGACACTCAGGACATAAACCACTGAATAAAACTTGATCAATTGAATTAAAATGGATACACAAATTACATGACACAGATAAACCTTGTTATGGAGACATGTAGGTATACAAACATCACACAGACAGGCGTATACATGCTGATATATTGTATAAGTGCGCTTATTACACGGTCAATGAAGGGATAAGATATCAAACAATCACCAAGTGTGGATGAGAGCAATGAAGCAGACATGCAGTGAGTGTGTCTGTGACCACAAAGGAATGTGGTGAACGTCACAAATCAAGAGGGCTGGTGTCTTCATCGCTTCTCTGAGTCTGACCTCTGACCCGTAACTCAAAGAAAAACAGGGCTTGGGTCATAAATTGAGGGTTTGCCAACTCCATTAGCGCCCTAAGGGTCATATAAGCAGTTTCTGGGAGAAGTTTGAGAATTAGGCTATGGATGGTCATTGTTTTCATTATCACATTTCATATTCTTCATCTTTCAGTCATCATTCGCTACATCATCATCATCATCATCATCATCATCATCATCATCATCATCATCATCATCATCATCACCATCATCATCATCTATTTCTGTTGTCCTACAGTCACA
>CAKAOJ020000332.1:772500-845000 GCA_916701645.2 Sebastolobus alascanus
CTACTTCTGTCTTGAGTATGAAGTTCATTATATATCAATATCATATAATCAAATAATCTCAGCATGCAAACTGAAATAACCAGTTTTTTTCTTCAAACTAACTGAAAATCAAGAATTTGTCATGTCCTAGAAACGTCATGAAGCTGAACCTCAGGCCCCATTTACACCTTGTTTGTCTCAACGATATGAAATGAAGGCGGAGACGTCGTCTTTGACCCCGTGGAGCTGTGACTCATGCTCAGTGTGACTGGAGCTGTGATGTTGGAGAGTCACAGCAGAGGGCGCTAGAAATAAAGGGATGGTTCCCACTCAGGTGCTCTTTGGGTGGACTCGGACTGACTGAACTTTTTATTTCAATTTCATTTTTCAACATGCTTTAGTATTAACCCTCTGAGACCCGACCAACTTTACTGTTTTTCAGTCTTATTATTAGACTTTCTTCAAACCATTTTCAGATATTTTTTCGGGCATTTTAAGGACTGTTGCACAATTTTCGGACATTTTGCGAACAATTTTCAGAAATCTTTTTCGGACATTTTTCAGACATCTTTATTGGACAAAAACCTTCTGCCTTTATTTTGGACATTTTCTGGACTTGTTTTTCAGTTTTAAAGCTAGAGTGAAGATACTGGTATCATCTGAAACTAGAAAACCTGAAGAATCCATCGGTACCAACAGATACTAGCTTGATATGAAGGAGGTAAAATAACGCTCCAAACTTACGCTATCCATCCTCTGAATGCTCTAGGTCTCTAGTTTGTGGCTGTAAAGTTTCAGGAGGCTGTGATTATCCTAGAAGTCACCACAGGTCATTTTATACAGTGAGGTCAATGAAATGTCTCCTATGGGGACTAACATCATCACACATGAACACAGTTGGGCTCATTGGATCCACAAGAGTCTCAGCTTTACAGTGATACACAATTTATGTAATTCAACATTGTTTATGGACCCCAGTATGCAGAAATATTCAGATACACCATTTTAGAATAGGAGACAATAACACATTTAAACTGCATGTGATGATCATAAAGTGGGCATGTCTGTAAAGGGGAGACTCGTGGGTACCCAGAGAACCCATTTACGTTCACATATCTGGAGGTCAGAGGTCAAGGGACCCCTTTGGAAATGGACATGACAGTTTTTCCTTTACAAAATTTAGCTTAAGTTTGGAGCGTTATTTAACCTCCTTCATGACCAGCTAGTCTGACCTGGTTGGTACCGATGGATTCATCAGGTTTTATAGTTTACTATGATATCTGTATCAGACTTTTCCTCTGCCTTTCTTTTGGACATTTTCCAGACTTTTTTTGGACAATTTTCAAACATTTTTCTGACAAATTTTATCCGGCTTTTTTTTCGGACATGATTCGAACAATTTTCAGACATTTTTTTCGGACATTTTTCAGACATCTTTTTGGACAAAAACCTTCTGCCTTTCTTTTGGACATTTTCTAGACTTTTTTGGACAATTTTCAAACATTTTACTGACATTTTCAGACTTGTTTTTCGGACATTTTCAGACATTTTCCTGACTTTTTTTCGGACTTTTTTTTTTTTTTTTACATTTTTCAGACATCTTTTTGGACAAAACACTTCTGCTTTTCTTTTGGACATTTTCCGGACTTTTTTTTTGACAATTTTCAAATATTTCTCTGACATTTTCAGACATTTTTTAGGCTTTTTTCGGACTTTTTTTCGGACGTTTTCAGAGATATTTTAGGCTTTTTTTCCGGACATTTTTTTTTTTTTTTTTTTTTACAATTTTCGGACATTTTTCAGTTTAGTGTAAGTTTGGAGCGTTATTTTACCTCCTTCAGTACAACCTAGTATGACATGGTTGATACCGATGGATTCATCAGGTTTTATAGTTTCAAATGATACCAGTATCTTAGTATTCGCTTTGGCCCAATTCTCGCATGAGAATAATTTTTTTCAAGACAATGAGCTCAAATCTCTGAACAATTAGTTTGTTGTTCACAACAGATTATAATTTCTCATTCAGTCAAGCAGATTTCACGTGTTTTGGTAAAAGAGTGATTACAGTAACTACTTACACATGTCTGCTGATCAAAGCTGACAAGTTGACTCTCAGTGAGATCCTCTTCACAACTTCTAAACATTCCTTCATCCAAACTGATCCATTCAATTATCAAGATGTGTCAGACATGCAAATCATAAATATCTATGACGTGATGTTACTGTGAGCAGGGTTACACAGTTAGTTGTTTTTTACTGAACAGTCAGAGTCAACAAAACCAACATTTCCAGGGTTGATCATTTTGACCAGTCCGACTCACACGATGACTAAACTACTTCTCATGTTGGTGCCAGTTTACTGACACAATAACTGATGTTGAAGCCTGAATGAAGAGTTGTGGGGGAGTTTCTACGTTTTGCAGACATGTAATAGAGTTGTGACGTCCCATCGAACAGTTGAGATAATTACATTTACAGTTTAGTCTGTCTCTATTGTTGTCTCTATTTCCTGCTGCGTGGACACAATGACTGAGAGAAGCCAGCAGAGGGAGACAGAGTACACATCATCACATACTTATGTAGTATTTCTCTCTTCCTGTTATTCTGTGCTTGGAGACGTACTTGTACTTTGCTTGAGTATTTCCATTTGTTCCATTTTCATAAATGTAGTTCAGTAAAAGTATAAAGTAGCATAAAAATGTGACTTTATACTTCTACTCCACTACATTTATTTGATCATTATATTATAGTAATACGAAATATAAATAACAAATAAAGAATGACTTGTTATTATAGATTAAGATGAGACAGGGAGAGAGAGAGAGAGAGAGAGAGAGAGAGAGAGAGAGAGAGAGAGAGAGAGAGAGAGAGAGAGAGAGAGAGAGAGAGAGAGAGAGAGAGAGAGAGAGAGAGAGAGAGAGAGAGAGAGAGAGAGAGAGAGAGAGAGAGTGAGAGAGAGAGAGAGAGACAGAGAGTGAGGGAGAGACAGAGAGAGAGAGAGAAAGACAGAAAGAGAGAGAGAGAGAGAGAGAGAAAGAGAGAGAGAGAGAGAGAAAGAGAGAAATACAGAAAGAGAGAGAGACAGAGAGAGAGAGAGAGAGAGAGAGAAAGACAGAAAGAGAGGGAGAGAGAGAGAGAGAGAGAGAGAGAGAGAGACAGAGAGGGAGAGAGAGAGAGAGAGAGAGAGAGAGAGAGAGGCTACATTACACTTGAAGAAAAACAAGGTCTTCACAACTTAAAGGATTTAAAGAACAAAATCCAGTTTGTTCTTCGCTCGTAGCATGTAGCATGTAGCATGTAGCATGTAGCATGTAGCATGATCTGACATGCAGCCTGTCTGGACTTGAGCAGACATTAACTACGGCTTTGAGAGCACTGTGTGTTTGCACTTGTTGCCCATCACGTACATGAACGGCTCCTTCCTCTGAGGTCAAACTCTTCACTCGACCCCGGCCCGATCCCGGCCCGACCCCGGCCCGACCCCGGCCCGATCCCGACCCTGGCCCGACCTATATATCTCTATATCTCTATATCTATATAAATAAACTATATAGATGTTTCTGATCATTTGTTGCTAACGTGTCAGAATGAAACAGATATTATTTTACATTAAAAGATGTTTTCAGGAAGTGACTTCCTCCAGGTGGACGGAGGATGCTGAGTCTGGCCCAATCAGCCGGCTCCGTCCTGTGACTGACGGCTGAGTGATGGCGGTCCTTTAACCCAATCAGAGAGCAGAGGATAATAACTTCCTGTCCTCGTTAGAGACTCTAACCACGTTAGCGTGTGTTGATTAGTTTTCCAGTTGCGTCTGCTCTCCTTTGAACAGCAGCTCTGGCTTTTTACTCTCTTCTGATCCCATCTCAGTTTAAACACATTAGACCAATCAGGAGGCTTTCATGCTGCGGAGAGCGGCGTCTGGCCGTCAGCCGACGGCGGGAGACCAGACGCACACCGGTGGGAAACCTTCAAAGTAAAACAGACAGCAGATCTTCTGGAGGAGGATCGCAACACACAGAAAATGAGGATACACAGCGGAGGACACTGAGGGGTTATTTATTATGGATGGATGGTCCACACTGAAACATCTCAACTACTGTTGGATAGATGGTGATGAGATGTGGTTCATCAGTCATGTTCCCCTCAGGATGAACTCTAATAACTGGTGATATATCCTCTGAGGTGCCTGATTGTTGGTTTCAGAGGAAATCTGTTCAGTAAATCCCACAAACACTCTGCAAACACCTGAATGTCTCTCAGTTCCAGATACACACTGTTTTTAGTGCCTGGATGGGCATTTAAAGGGACTGTATTACACATATAAATAGTTTTTTTATTGCAAATGTGTGAACAGGTTGTAACCTAAAAAGTGAGACCTTCCGTGACTTCCTGGGTTTCCTCTATCAGCCTGTAGACCGCTTTTAATGTGAAGAATGAGGGACGTTTTTTCCGCGAAAATCCAGTGGATGTGACGCATCCACGCTCGTGAGTGCCTTTATTTTCAGCTCAACTTACAGTGTGCAAACATAGCTAACGTTCATGGAGTCTGCTAACGCCAACAAACGACCAGCTCCAACCACAACTCAGTTATATCTGGTGAAGCCCGTCTGTGAAACAGGAATGTGACCGACGTCGGGTGAAAACTATCAACATCGGCCGGGCCTTCGATTCATGGAGGGACCTTCGTTTGGTAGCTAACGTTACTGCCAAGCATGTGAAACATAGAGTGATGTTGTGGTTTTAGCTGCTAATGTTGCTAACGTTAATCAACATGATGCTTGTCAACCACGTTCAGTCTCGTGTGTGTCGCCTCACTGTTTGGACCGATGCTCGATCGCGTCTACGTAGTGCTTCTATAAAGTAAAAAGTGAAAGAGTCCAGCCACTAAAGTGTACTAGAGATCAGCCCACAGTACTCCTGAGTACTCCTGAGTACTCCTGAGTACTACTGCTGCAGTAAATGATGACATAATCAGCTCCACTGCTGGTGGAAGTGACTCAAAGCTCGTGGTTGACTGTGTTTAATAACTCTCTTTATATAAGGGAGGTTACCTGCCCACTCCCTCTGCTGCTCCTCCATCATCTGCTGCTCCTCCATCATCTGCTCCTCCTCCATCATCTGCTGCTCCTCCATCATCTGCTGCTCCTCCATCATCTGCTCCTCCTCCATCATCTGCTCCTCCTCCATCATCTGCTCCTCCTCACGGCTGCTACTGCTAGCTGGGACCCAAAAATCCTCCTGCTGCTCTTCCATCAGCTTCTCCTCCATTATCTCAGCTGCTCCTCCATCATCTCAGCTTCTCCTCCATCATCTCAGCTGCTCCTCCATCATCTCAGCTGCTCCTCCATCATCTCAGCTGCTCCTCCATCATCTCAGCTTCTCCTCCATCATCTCAGCTTCTCCTCCATTATCTCAGCTGCTCCTCCATCATCTCAGCTTCTCCTCCATCATCTCAGCTGCTCCTCCATCATCTCAGCTGCTCCTCCATCATCTCAGCTTCTTCTCCATTATCTCAGCTGCTCCTCCATCATCTCAGCTTCTCCTCCATCATCTCAGCTTCTCCTCCATTATCTCAGCTGCTCCTCCATCATCTCAGCTTCTCCTCCATCATCTCAGCTGCTCCTCCATCATCTCAGCTTCTCCTCCATTATCTCAGCTGCTCCTCCATCATCTCAGCTTCTCCTCCATTATCTCAGCTGCTCCTCCATCATCTCAGCTTCTCCTCCATCATCTCAGCTTCTCCTCCATTATCTCAGCTTCTCCTCCATCATCTCAGCTTCTCCTCCATCATCTCAGCTGCTCCTCCATCATCTCAGCTTCTCCTCCATCATCTCAGCTTCTCCTCCATCATCTCAGCTGCTTCTCCATCATCTCAGCTTCTCCTCCATCATCTCAGCTGCTCAGGTTCAGGTTCAGGTTCAGGAGGTGTTTTCTGTGTGAGAGGTGAAAAGGGGGACAAAAGGATCTTTACTCAGTAACAAGTCCAACAGGTTTGACTCGCAAACACCTGTCAACTAACTGGATGGACCGGAGTCTCTGGTTCCTCAAATATGTTGCATCTGATTTTCCTTAAAACAAAACCTGGTGACGTTTGAAAACATCACTTCCTGCTGTCAAAGACCCTTCTAACAATCTGGATAAAAAACATTCTGCTTGTTAAAGCATAAAAAAGATTTTTAATACATTGTGACTGTGTTTTCCATTCAGGTAGCCAGATATGACATTATGGCTGTGTTCTTTCTATAAAACACAAGCAAATATTAACGTGTTATTCTATTATATCTGTGTTATATCTGCTGTTTGCCGATGAGCAGGGGGTGACAGTAAATGTGCTGTAAAGCAACAATTATGAGCTAAAATAAAGAGCTGCTGCAAGAGACTCCTCTTCCACATTTGATTCATTATTAATTAATACAAATATTAATTATTGAATCTTTAATACTGAACTTTACCTGATGGACTCAAATAATAAGGCAGAATACTAATATTTCCAGATGTTTGTTTTGGTGCTATCATGCTGTGTTAATGTTCAAGAAAAACACAAATGTATATTTTACTTACTTAAGAAATCAATAATTTGATTTGATTAACAACGGTCTGTTACACGGTCTGTTATACGTAACAACGCTCTGTTATACGTAGCAACGGTCTGTTATACGTAGCAACGCTCTGTTATACGTAGCAACGGTCTGTTATACGTAGCAACGGTCTGTTATACGTAGCAACGGTCTGTTATACATAGCAACGGTCTGTTATACGTAACAACGGTCTGTTATACGTAGCAACGGTCTGTTATACATAGCAACGGTCTGTTATACGTAACAACGGTCTGTTATACATAGCAACGGTCTGTTATACGTAGCAACACTCTGTTATACGTAGCAACGGTCTGTTATACGTAGCAACGGTCTGTTATACGTAGCAACGGTCTGTTATACGTAGCAACGGTCTGTTATACATAACAACGGTCTGTTATATGTAGCAACGGTCTGTTATATGTAGCAACGGTCTGTTATACGTAGCAACGGTCTGCTAAACATAGCAACTGTCTGTTATACGTAACAACGGTCTATTATACATAGCAACGGTCTGTTATAAAGAAATAATAGACCGTAGAACGCCGTGATTGACCAATCAGAATCGAGTATTCAACAAAGCCGTGTAATAAATATCTTTATTGAAGTGATGTTATTGTTCACAGTTGGTGCAGCTGCATGTTTTTTATAAAATATAATAGAAATGTATATTTTCTAAGAGAAAAATAATTTTTGAGCGACACATGTATTTTAGAAATAAAGTTTGATCACTAGTGACAGTCTGACGTTATGTATCAGTGTCTTTCACCGTATTATAGACAGATACGTCTTCATGAGGTTTTGTCTTATTGTTGCTGTGTTGTCTTGTTAACTTTGGTTTGAACAAAGTGAAGGGTTAACGGTGGATGAATAAATCAATAAATCATGAATATGACATAAAACATGTCCTCCAGGACGCAGCTGGCCTCGTTCTACATAATCACATCAGCTGCTTGTTTTCAGCCTGCTGGCCTCGCTGCTCTGCTGCTGGAACAACTGGCCTGGAGGTTACTGTAATCTCATTACTTTCCCCCATAATGCACTACTGTTAGATCTTCAGTAAGTATATTACAGATACTGACCTGGTGAGAGAACATCAACAGAATTATGAATGAAAAACTGCGTCATTATCAAATGATTTTTCCTGTGATTCTAACGGACGTTCGTTGAAAGAGGAGAGAGACTCGTTTATTCCTGCAGGAGGACGATACCCTTACGGAAAAGTACTATACTTCAAGTTTACTTTATGAAGTATACTCAAGTAAAGTTCAAGTATATTTCCCCGAAGTATACTTTATGTAGTAAGTATACTAATATCAATGTACTCGTAGTACACTTCTTCTTCTTCAATACTTCTTGGGACTAAATTGGTCCACTTTTTAGTTTATAAAAGTGTACTTTTAAGTGTACTTTAAGTGTAAGGATAGTAAACTTTGAGTACACAACTGGTTTACGTCTACAGTAAGTTGTATTTTGTATTGCAACTATACTATGAACTATACTACAAGTGAACTTATAGGTAGGCTGTTAGTTTAGTAGTTATATACTTGTAACCCACTTTTTACTTTTTGAAAGTACACTTTGTATACTTAGCCAATGATTTATATATTACATAAAGATACTTGCTCCTTTTCCTATTTGAAAAAAAATAAAAAAAATAAATACACTCACATACTCACACACTTTAATAGGCTACTCTATCAAAAAGTACACACAACTACAAGACAAGTATACCTTTCTGTAGGCCTATAAGGCAAGAATACTTAATTATATTTTTCTTATGTATATCTCAAAGTACAAATATAAAAGAAAAGTATACTTATACTTTTCTGTATACTTGTCAGTATAAGCCAAGTATACTTAGACTTTTTTGTATACTTGTCTGTATAAGCTTAGTATACTTAAACTTTTCTGTATACTTGTCAGTTTAAGCTAAGTATACTTAGACTTTTCTGTGTACTTGTCTGTTTAAGCCAAGTATACTTAGACTTTTCTGTATACTTGTCAGTTTAAGCTGAGTATACTTAGACTTTTCTGTGTACTTGTCTGTATAAGCCAAGTATACTTAGACTTTTCTGTATACTTGTCTGTATAAGCTAAGTATACTTAGACTTTTCTGTATACTTGTCAGTTTAAGCTAAGTATACTTAGACTTTTCTCTATACTTGTCAGTATAAGCTAAGTATACTTAGACTTTTCTGTATACTTGTTAGTATAAGCTAAGTATACTTAGACTTTTTTGTATACTTGTCTGTATAAGCTAAGTATACTTAGACTTTTCTGTATACTTGTCTGTATAAGTGTAGTATATTTCTTCACTGCGGTATTAGTACTTTTATTCAAGTAAAAGTTCTGAGTACTTCCTCCACCACTGGTATTTCTCATTCCTAGTAGTAGTAGTCCAGCTGACCCAGACCAAAACCAGAACAGAGCAGATCCAACTGACCAAGACCAGCTCAGACCAGGACCAGAACAGACCAGGACCAGCTGACCCAGACCAGAACAGATCCGGTCCAACTTGGTCCCATCGGTCGTCACACTCAAATCCGTTGGACCATCTGAGAGCCGGTTCTGATTACGTATACTGACGCCGTTTGCATCAAGAACTCGTTCTTCTCAGAATCAGAACTCGGTCCGATCTGAACACACAGAGACGATACGCACTTTTTTAGCTTCAGTGTGAGAGACACTTTCTGAGGACATTATTATCAATGAAGTCCATCATGGAGAATCCTCCATAAACTGTAGAAAGACGCTAATTATAACCTCAGAACCTGAAAATCATCACATTTGAACGTTGTGAAAACATACAGACAACACATGTATACGACAGCCAGCATTTATTCTGAAAATAACAATTTAAAGTCAAAGTAAATTATCTTCATAATGTCTCTGATGTCTACCACTACTGAAACTCTTCAAGTGATACGATGCAGTCAAGACAAGTTCCATCTGTGGCTGAGTAGCTTAAAGCGGCTGTTTGAACACATTTCCTCTGGAGGAATAAAGGTGAAAGCATCTGAAGCTGAGCCGACGCATCGGTTACATTCACCTCCGCAGTGTTAGATAACAGCAGCTCTACTATCAGCTGCAGGTGAGCGAGACGAACACTCAACTCTACAGTGTGTCTGCTCATCTGAAGGTTCATAAGGAAAAAGCTCAGTTCACCTAAATTACAAACAAACAAACAAACAAACAGATTTTCTCCATTAATGGTTTCACATTGTTCTGATTTTATTCGTTTTCTTCCTGCCACCCCCCCACTTTACATCACAAGGGTCACAACATGTCAGCCTTCATCTGCATTCACAGTGTAGGCTACAGGAAGTGGAGTACGTCATCATCATCATCATCATCATCATCATCATCTCCAGCAGCTTCTGTCCCATCATCACCACAGTATACAGTATACAATATACAGTATATATGTACACTGTATATGAAAAGAGCACGTAGTCACTGTGACGTCACCCAATGGTTTGTTGACTGCTGTTTTGAAACCGCAATTTCAGCATTTTGGCCGTCTCCATCTTGGTTTTTGGTCGTCTCCATCTTGGTTTTTGGTCGTCTCCATCTTGGTTTTTGGTCGTCTCCATCTTGGTTTTTGGTCGTCTCCATTTTGGTTTTTGGTCGTCTCCATCTTGGTTTTTGGCCGTCGCCATCTTGGTCGTCTCCATCTTGGTTTTTGGCCGTCGCCATCTTGGTTTTTGGCCGTCGCCATCTTGGTTTTCTCCATCTTGGTTTTTGGTCGTCTCCATCTTGGTTTTTGGTCGTCTCCATCTTGGTTTTTGGTCGTCTCCATCTTGGTTTTTGGTCGTCTCCATCTTGGTTTTTGGTCGTCTCCATCTTGGTTTTTGGTCGTCTCCATTTTGGTTTTTGGCCGTCGCCATCTTCGTTTTCTCCATCTTGATTTTTGGTCGTCTCCATCTTGGTTTTTGGCCGTCGCCATCTTGGTTTTTGGCCGTCGCCATCTTGGTTTTCTCCATCTTGGTTTTTGGCCGTCGCCATCTTGGTTTTTGGTCGTCTCCATCTTGGTATTTGGTCGTCTCCATCTTGGTTTTTGGTCGTCTCCATCTTGGTTTTTGGTCGTCTCCATCTTGGTTTTTGGTCGTCTCCATTCTGGTTTTTGGCCGTCGCCATCTTGGTTTTCTCCATCTTGATTTTTGGCCGTCGCCATCTTGGTTTTCTCCAACTTGGGTTTTGGCCATCGCCATCTTGGTTTTCTCCATCTTGGTATTTGGCCGTCTCCATCTTGGTTTTTGGCCGTCACCATCTTGTTTCTTTGCAACCAGAAGTGACATGAGAGGGTGGAGCTAAGTACAATCGAACGCTGAATAAGACATTTTTAGGCGACCAAAAATGTTATAGTTAACTTTGATGAAGTGAAAACACACTGTGAAGGGTTAAAGTTTTAAGACTAAAACACGGACAACTCCCAGACCGGACGACGCCGTGGTAGCGACCTGTCAATCACGAGGTAGCCCCGCCCTAAAGCATCCTCTGCTTTATGGTCTTTAAAGTCACAGATGAATGATGAGGCGTCACATCACAAACATCTAACCATGTATTTTGTCCTTTAATTCGGAGGATGTGTTTCCAGTCATTAAACTTTTAAACTAAATATTTACAAAGATTCTGGATTTTTACATGAGGGAGGAGGAGATGGACTCTGTAAAAATATTTTAAAGGCACTTTTAGTTATTTGTCTTAAAACATGTCTGGATGGATCTTTTTAAGAGAAAGCACTCAATCTCAGCACCTCCGTTTTAATTGGCTGTCAAAAATAACCCGGCTCATCCTTCAGTTCCACCTCTGAGCGGGAACCCAGGGGATGAAGCCGCCACGTGCCCGCGGTGAAGGGCTGTGCGTGGGCCTCGCTGCGGCCGTGCGACCTCCGCTTTACTGCAGCACACTCTCTCTCTCTCTCTGTGTGTGTTGGTGTGGGCTGCTTCACCATCTTTATGTAAAACCTATGTGGGAGGGGAGCACATTGCAGAGTAGGGCTTCAGAAATGTGATCCAAGTGAGAGGCAGGCTGCTGTTTCCACTGTGAGAAAATGTTCACAATATGTTCATTTTGTTCTATTTAACGCCTCAAATTAAAGAAGAAGAAGATAAAACAGACCCAGCTTTGCTCCTGTTACATCTGGTTTGTCCTCAGCTGCTGCTGCAGCTCTGGAGAGGAGAAAATTAGTTCATTTCCTCCTCTTTTTTTAGCAGCTGTACAGCACCAGAAGCTCCAGCAGGTGGCAAAGCACTCACCTCTCCCTCTCAGCCAATCAGAGCCGGCAGAGCCAGGAGTGGGCGGGACATAGGAAAAAGAGAGGGAGAGCCACAGAGCTGAGATAAAAGTAGAAAGAAGAGCAGCAGAGACTCACGACTCAGAGGACAGAAAGTAAAGTGTGAAGAGGAGAAGCAACAGGTCGGCAGAGAGGAAGAGGAGGAGAGGAAGAAAAAGAAGAGGAAGAAGAAGGAGAAGAAAAAGAAAGACTTTTGTGTGTTTTTCTATCTGGGTTCAAACTTCCTGGATCTGAGCGTGTGCTGTGGGAGAAAGAGGAGGTCTGTTCAGAGAGCATGAGGAGGAGAGAGGCTTCAGGCTGGGAGGGTTAGGAGAAGGAAGGAAGGAAGGAAGGAAGCAAGTTTAGAAAAAAAGCAACCCCCTCCTCCTCCTCCTCCTCCTCCACCTCCTCCTTCCTAACTCGGCTGTAGCAGTTGTGTTGTTTTGCTGCTGCTTCCTGGTGTAAACTGAAGCTGTACTTCCTGTGTCGGCTGCTGCTCTCAGACTGAGTGGAAGTGAGGCTGTCAGAATGGCTGACGGCTGCTCAGCGCTGACCTCAGAGCAGCTGTGAGAGAAGCAGCAGCAGCAGTCATGGATCAGCAGCCTGAGGAGGAGCAGCTCAACACCTCCTCCCTGCAGGATGGAGGAGAGGGGCCCTTCACCTCCACCTCTGTGGCCTCCTCCTCCTCCTCCTCCGCCGCCTCGTCCTCCAACACTGAGCTGCCCTCGGCGACCCCGCCCCCCCGCTGCCACCACACCACCAGGACCTTCACCGGCCTGAGGATCTTCTGCAGGAGGTGAGTGTCTCTTTCAGCTGACCCAGGGTCAGATCTGCTGCTGCAGACTGAGAGTCACATCAACACCTCAGATCTTCTTTACAGCAGCAGTTCATCCAGTTAAAACTGTTCTTCTGGTGCACAGGAAGTGAAACCTCTGTGAGACCTGCTGCCTTTATCATCACAGGTGGTGTTGGTGTGTCGTTTCTATCAGAAGTTCAGAAAGAGCTCATTCAGCCAGTGAAGACAGGGAAGAATTTACATGTTGATGCTGTTTTATAGCTTTTATATTCTCTTTCTTTGTGGTTTGCAGCAGTGATTTGTTTGTTTGGTATTTCTATGCGGTAGTTTTGTGTGTCACTAAACCGTTTCAACGCTACCACAAAAAGAAATCATTCATTCTTTTATTCCAGCAGCAGCAGCGAGAGGCTCGCTGAGCAGAAAATAAGAATGAAATCAGAGCAGAAACGCTTGTAAACTGGATATTTTGGGGGGTTTTGGACGTTTGAAGACGTCACTTTGTGTTCTGAGGAGTTTTCACGAGCACGTTTTGGCGTTTTGTAGCCAAACTCCCTTCATATTTCTGCAGTTTTAATCCTCTAAAGCAGACAGTGGTCTCCTCTACAGAGCTTTAGTGAACTGAATCTTTCGTTTTGAAGTCTGGTTTTAGGATACTGTGATGAGCATATTTCACTGTATACATCCAGAAAATAATCTGCAGATTAATCCATAACAAAAGTATAATCATTATTCGCAGCCCTACTACCAAACTCCATTCATATTTGGTCTGTTTTTGTGGTTGAACCCTCTAAAGCAGTGATAATATGGAGCTCATACAAACAAACATGCCAAAAGTTTGATGGTTCCAGCTTCTTTTCTTGTTCTAACGTCTCAAACTGAATATATTTCACTTTTGGACTTTTGAAGATGTCACCATGGACCTTTTTCACTAATTCCTGATGTTTTATGCACAAAATATTAGTGATTGATAATGTAAATAATCATTAGTCGCAGCCCTACTACCAAACTCCATTCATATTTTGTCTGTTTTATCATTTAAACCCTCTAAAGCAGTGATACTATGGAGCTCATACTGATGTTGTCAGCAGGAGTTTGACCTTGAAATCAAACAGCTGGACCTCGACACTGAGCGAAATATAAACTGAGAGATTTGTTGAATGAATTTTTAACAACACGTCTGGTGATCATCAGTTATTGATTGTCGACTGAGGCTCAGAGAGGAGAGTGAAACCTGCCGGACCAAAAGAGAGAAACTAGATATAAAAGAGGAGAAAACACTAACAGCAGATCTCCTCTGCTGAACTTCTTGGCAAGTTTGACAACATTTGATGGTTTCAGCTTCACACATTAGACTGTGTTAGATTGTGTTGACTGATTATCACCAGACGTGCTGCTGAAACCCATTCAACAAATCTCAGTTTGTGGCTTTGTTTCTGATACTGAAGGCTGAACAAATTCATTCAGTAAATCTCTCAGTTTATATATAGTTCAGTGTCGAGTTCCAGCTGTTTGATTTCAAAGTCAAACTCCTGCTGACAACATCTGTATGCTCCATATACTGTCTTTAGAGGGTTCAAATGCACAAACAGACAAAATATGAATGGAGTTTGGAACATTTATTAACATCATCAATCACTATCATTTTGTGCATAAAACATCAGGAATTAGTGAAAAATGTCCCAGGTGACATCTTCAAAAGTCCAAAAGTGAAATATATTCAGTTTCCTGAGACGTTCCGAACCATCAAAGTTTTGTCATGTTTGTTTGAGAAAACGTTTACAGGACGAGATGAAGCAGTTAGTTGGATTGATGGAAAATCTCTTTGGAGAATCGTTAAATTGTTTAAGTAACACGCGTTGTTTTGGTCTGTGTTGTGTTCAGGGCCGGCTTAAAGCATATATAGGATATAGACGGTCCTCGAGGATGCCGCCTTCAGGGGGACTGGTCGCCCTCTAAAATAAATAAAAAAAATGCCGGTGGGCACACTTCCTCATTTTCTGCATTGAGGTAACAAATGAACAAATAAATAAATAAAAATAAAAATAAAAATAAATAAATACAAAAATGCCGATGGGCACACTTCCTCATTTTCTGCATTGAGGTAATAAATGAACAAATAAATAAATAAAAATAATATTAAAAAAATAATTAAAAAATGCCGGTGGGCGCCCTTCCTCACTTTCTACATTGAGGTAATAAATGAACATATAAATAAATAAAAATGAAATTAAAAATAAATTTAAAAAAATGCCGGTGGCCGCCCTTCCTCATTTTCTGCATTGAGGTAACAAATGAATAAATTAAAATTAAATTAAAAATAAATAAAAAAATGCCGGTGGGTACCCTTCCTCACTTTCTACATTGAGGTAACAAATGAACAAATAAATAAATAACAATAAAATAAAAGGAATTAATAAAAAAATGCCGATAGGCGCCCTTCCTCATTTTCTGCATTTAGGTAACAAATGAGTAAATAAATAAATAAGAATAAAATAAAAAAAAATACTGGTGGTGCCCTTCCTCATGTTCTGCATTGAGGTAAAAAATGAACAAATAAATAAATTAAAATTAAATTAAAAATAAATTAAAAAAATGCCAGTGGGTGCCCTTCCTCATGTTCTGCATTGAGGTAACAAATGAATAAATGAATGAATTAAAATTAAATTAAAAATAAATTAAAAAATGCTGGTGGGCGCCCTTCCTCATTTTCTGTATTGAGGTAACAAATGAACAAATAAATAAATAAAAATAAAATAAAAAATAAATAAAAAAAATGCCGGTGGGCGCTCTTCCTCATTTTCTGCATTGAGGTAATAAATGAACAAATAAATAAATTAAAATAAATTAAAAAATGCTGGTGGGCGCTCTTCCTCATTTTCTACAGTGAAGTAACAAATGAACAAATAAATAAATAGAAATAAAATAAAAAAATATTTTATCCAAAAAACGGTGGGCGCTCTTCCTCATTTTCTGCATTGAGGTAATAAATGAACAAATAAATAAATAAAAATAAAATAAAAAATTAATTAAAAAAATGCCGGTGGGCGCTCTTACTCATTTTCTGCATTGAGGTAACAAATGAATAAATAAATAAGTAAAAATAAAATAAAAAAAATAATTTAAAAATACTGGTGGGCACCCTTCCTCATTTTCTACATTGAGGTAATAAATGAACAAATAAATAAATAAATTAAAAAAATGCCGGTGGGCTCCCCTCCGCATTGAGGTAATAAATGAACAAATAAATAAATAAAAATAAAACGAAAAAAACAAATAAAAAAAATGCCAGTGGGCGCCCTTCCTCACTTTCTACATTGAAGTAACAAATGAACAAATAAATACAGAAAGAAAGAAAGAAAGAAATAGACTTCTCACCCTGTAACTCTCTTTCTCAACTGCCCATCTGCCCTCTGACCACCACAGCCTGAGTACGGGTCAGGACGTAAGATCACTATATGTATATGTGTATATTATGTGTGTGTGTTGTGTGTGTGTGTGTGTGTGTGTGTGTGTGTGTGTGTGTGTGTGTGTGTGTGTGTGTACAGAGACACAGGATAGAAGTCCTCTGTGTGTCTGAGCTCATGTTTCCAGCAGGACGTCAAACTGAGCTGCACTCTGACTTCCTGTTTGATGTCTGAGTAATCCATCAGTGTGTCTGTTAGTCAGTGCTGCTGTTCTCTGTTAATGAGCTGTCAGCCAGTATACACCCTATCAACACCTAGTACACTCACTGCAGTACCCTATCAACACCTAGTACACTCACTGCAGTACCCTATCAACACCTAGTACACTCACTGTAGTACCCTATCAACACCTAGTACACTCACTGTAGTACCCTATTATCACCTACTACACTCACTGTAGTACCCTATCAACACCTAGTACACTCACTGTAGTACCCTATCAACACCTAGTACACTCACTGTAGTACCCTATTATCACCTAGTACACTCACTGTAGTACCCTATCAACACCTAGTACACTCACTGTAGTACCCTATCAGCACCTAGTACACTCACTGTAGTACCCTATCAACACCTAGTACACTCACTGAAGCACCCTATCAACACCTAGTACACTCACTGTAGTACCCTATCAACACCTAGTACACTCACTGCAGTACCCTATCAACACCTAGTACACTCACTGTAGTACCCTATCAACACCTAGTACACTCACTGTAGTACCCTATCAACACCTAGTACACTCACTGCAGTACCCTATCAACACCTAGTACACTCACTGTAGTACCCTATCAACACCTAGTACACTCACTGCAGTACCCTATCAACACCTAGTACACTCACTGTAGTACCCTATCATCACCTAGTACACTCACTGTAGTACCCTATCAACACCTAGTACACTCACTGTAGTACCCTATTATCACCTAGTACACTCACTGTAGTACCCTATCAACACCTAGTACACTCACTGTAGTCCCCTATCAACACCTAGTACACTCACTGTAGTACCCTATCAACACCTAGTACACTCACTGCAGTACCCTATCAACACCTAGTACACTCACTGTAGTACCCTATCAACACCTAGTACACTCACTGTAGTACCCTATCAACACCTAGTACACTCACTGTAGTACCCTATCAACACCTAGTACACTCACTGCAGTACCCTATCAACACCTAGTACACTCACTGTAGTACCCTATCAACACCTAGTACACTCACTGTAGTACCCTATCATCACCTAGTACACTCACTGTAGTACCCTATCAACACCTAGTACACTCACTACAGTACCCTATCAACACCTAGTACACTCACTGTAGTACCCTATCAACACCTAGTACACTCACTGCAGTACCCTATCAACACCTAGTACACTCACTGTAGTACCCTATCAACACCTAGTACACTCACTGCAGTACCCTATCAACACCTAGTACACTCACTGTAGTACCCTATCAACACCTAGTACACTCACTGTAGTACCCTATCAACACCTAGTACACTCACTGTAGTACCCTATCAACACCTAGTACACTCACTGTAGTACCATATCAACACCTAGTACACTCACTGTAGTACCTTATCAACACCTAGTACACTCACTGTAGTACCCTATCAACACCTAGTACACTCACTGTAGTACCCTATCAACACCTAGTACGCTCGCTGTAGTACCCTATCAACACCTAGTACACTCACTGTAGTACCCTATCAACACCTAGTACACTCACTGTAGTACCCTATCAACACCTAGTACGCTCACTGTAGTACTCTATCAACACCGAGTACGCTCGCTGCAGTATTCTACTCACTGTAGTACTCTACTTATTTACAATTTCAGCTACCTGTACTTTAAAGGAGTATTTCTATTTCCTGCTTCTTTCTACTTCTACTCCTCCTCTACTACATCTCAGAGGGAGATGTTGTACTTTTTACTGCTCTACATTTTTCTGACAGCTTTAGTTACTTTACAGATTAAATAATGTGATAACTTTGTTTAAAAGAGATTAAAGTGTATTAATCAATCTCGAAATGTGAGAAATGCTACTTACATGTTAATGCTTCAGTTATAATAATATAATAATAGATAATCATCTTAATGTCAGTAATCAAGTGGGGAAGTTTCATGGTGATATCTAGTTAAAGTTTTTATTACCCTATTCACCTCTAGTATGGTGTTTACGGTAACAGAGTATTTCTACACTGTACTGGTACTTTTACTTCAGTAAAGGATCTGAGTACTTCACAGACTACAGATCCTTTCACGTACGACACTATAAAAGGTTTAAACGGTGCAGCGTTCGTAAATCTGCTCCGCTGTGAATAAAAAAGGTAACAAGTGCAAATTCGAGTCCAGTCAGGTGGTTGGTTTAATCTCCACGGTCCTCTAATTAGAGCTGCTATTAACGGAGCGGCGGAGCAATTAATTAAAGGCCGTCACTTTTAAGGCCTGGTGGGAATATTTGACTCCAGAGGAGAGGATTCAATCTGTAGATGTCGAAGGACAGACAGGAAGAAGAAGAAGAGGAGGAGGAGGAGGAGGAGGAGGAGGAGGAGGAGGAGGAGGAGGAGGAGGAGGAGGAGGCTCCTCAACAGTCGAGGGCTTTAAAGGAGAACACATAATTTTATTTTTCTGTTGCCGTTAAGTTATACTGATACTTGGAAGTAAAAGTACTACTACCACACCGTGAAAATACTCCACTACAAGCAAAAGACCTGCATTGAAAATCTTACTTAAAGCTACTACTTTGAGTTGATTATGGACAGAAGCGTTAGTGTTTCCCAGCACCAGAGTCCCTTTAGAAAACCTCAAATTTTACAGCAGCAGGGTCTGACAGTCTGCCTCGCTCAGTCCTGGTTCTGGTTCTCCCGTGCCTCCCTTCCCTCCAGCGGGCCCAGCAATACGGCCTGAGCTGAAGGAGGTTCTGGTGAATCTCAATCAGACCCGGTGGCACCGATGACCAGCATTAAGAATAACTCTATACAAATAGCCGGTCTTCTCTCTGATGGTCTGGTTTACTGATGTAGGTCAAATCGAGGCATCAGGATTAAACTGAGACGGTTTCAGAACCAGTTATCAGTTCCTCACAGTAACTTTAAGCACAGTTAGTTGCTAATACTTCAGTGACGTTTTGAGTGCAGGACTTTTACTTGTGATGGAGTATTTTGATACTGTAGTAGGCTATTACTACTTTTTTACTAAGTAAATGATATGAATACGTCTTCCATCATGACTCTGACGCTGTTTTTTACGCTGTGAGATTATTCCTTTAATCTCAGTGACAGGGCCTCTGTTGGAAGATGATGTGATTGATTAGTAATTATTGGTCTGTCAGAGGATGCTTCCCTCTCTAACCTGATTAGATGTGACCGGCAGCTCCAGTCTCTGTTAGTCTCTGCTGTCCTGATGCTCAGAGGATCAGAAACCGTGATGATGCTGTTGGGTTAAAATGCTTTTATGATTTTTGTGATTTTTACCTCCTGCAGAAGGAGTTCAGGCTCCTCTGAGGGTCAATCACATCAAATACAGCTCTGAAACACCTCAACAACTGTTGGTTCGATGGTGATGAGATGTGGTTCATCATTCATGGTTCATATGGTCTCAATCACTAGTTTCAAGTCTTCTTCAATACAGCATGATGTTCATTTAGGAAATTATGGTCCCATTTAGAGTCAGATAGACCTTAAAGCAATCACCATACCTGGTGATTGACAGGTCGTTACCGCGGCGTTGTCCGGTCTGGGAGTTGTCGCGTTTTCGTCTTAGAACTTTAATCCTTTCACAGTGTGTTTTCACTTCATCAGAGTTAATTTAATAACATTTTTGGTCGCCTAAAAATGTCTTTACTTAGCTCCACCCTTGTCACTTATGGTTGCAAAAAAACAAGATGGAGACGGCCAAAAACCAAGATGGAGACGGTCAAAAACCAGGACGGAGACGACCAAAAACCAAGATGGAGACGACCAAAAACCAAGATGGAGACGACCAAAAACCAAGACGGAGACGGTCAAAAACCAAGACGGAGACGGCCAAAAACCAAGACGGAGACGGACAAAAACCAAGACGGAGACGGACAAAAACCAAGACGGAGACGGACAAAAACCAAGACGGCGACGGACAAAAAGCTAGATGGCCGTTGGCCTTGGAAGAAGGTAATAATGATGTGTTTGTTGTACAGTGATTTAAAGGGAGTGGTGAAACAGTGATTTTGGAGGATGTGTTAACAATGAGCTGCCGTACCAAACTGTTGTAGACGTAGAGAGGAGCTCTAACGCTGTCTGAGGAGCAGAGATGGTCCCAGGTCAGATTTAGAGATTTAATAGATTCCTGATGGTTCTGGGTTCAGCTGAGAACTGATGACGTTCTCATTGTGGGCTGAAAATCAGACCAAACCTGTTGGAGTCAGGTCTGCTTCAGAGAACCAGTCTGGTGTAGAACATGCTCCGTCATGTCTCCAGTTACAGCCAGTTGTCGGCCGGTTACAGCTGCTTCTTCTCATCTGCAGCGACTCATTAACCAAACCTCATTCATAAAAAGCATCTTTTTAGACTTTTACAGAAAAAATGTTCTTTTCTTTCTTTTCGTGTTGTTTCAGCTCACTCTGTTTACGCGGGAAACACTTAACCCTCAAAGGTCACGAGAGCGTTTATAACTTCACATCAACAGACGTGATATCGTCATAACAACCAGCAGGTCGGACTGATGTCACCGAACCTGTTTATGTCAAACTGCTTTACAGCACGTCCGCTTTACGTCCATCAGCAGGAGGAGACGAACACGGTCGGCTTCATTTCAGCTTTAAATTTAATGAACATCCTCCAGTGAGACATTTAGTCAAAACTACAGATATGTTTTAAAGGAACTACAAGTACTGGCGCCAAGAAAACTACAAAGAAATAATTATTTGTCACAGTGTATGTACTGAAGTAAAGGATGTGTTGTTGTCATGGAGACACAGCTGGAGCAGACCAGCTGACAACATCTGGTCTGAAGAAACAGTTGCTCAGACTCTCAGTTTAGTAGAAGTTATTTACACACACACACACACGCGCACGCGCACGCGCACGCTTACGCACGCACGCACGCACGCACACACACACACACACAGTCTGGATCGAATGCTGCAGAGTAAACTGGACTCCTGGTCTTCTCCTGTTTCACTGAGGCTCCTCCAGTCTGAAACAGGCCACGCCCCCATCAGTGATGTCACAGCAGGTCTTTCACCTTTGACAGGTGAACAGATGACATCACTGACTGAGTCGAGTGTCTCAAACTGCAGACAGATCCAGATCGCCTTCTCTCATTAGACTCTGAAGTTAGTGAGCAGGTACTCTGATCACTACCTGCTCAGGTACTCTGTTCACTACCTGCTCAGGTACTCTGTTCGCTACCTGCTTACTCTGTTCGCTACCTGCTCAGGTACTCTGTATACTACCTGCTCAGGTACTCTGTTCGCTACCTGCTCAGGTACTCTGATCTCTACCTGCTCAGGTACTCTGTACGCTACCTGCTCAGGTACTCTGTTCACTACCTGCTCAGGTACTCTGATCACTACCTGCTCAGGTACTCTGTTCACTACCTGCTCAGGTACTCTGTTCACTACCTGCTCAGGTACTCTGTTCACTACCTGCTCAGGTACTCTGTTCGCTACCTGCTCAGGTACTCTGTTCACTACCTGCTCAGGTACTCTGTACACTACCTGCTCAGGTACTCTGTACACTACCTGCTCAGGTACTCTGTTCACTACCTGCTCAGGTACTCTGTACACTACCTGCTCAGGTACTCTGTACACTACCTGCTCAGGTACTCTGTTCACTACCTGCTCAGGTACTCTGTTCGCTACCTGCTCAGGTATTCTGTTCACTACCTGCTCAGGTACTCTGTTCACTACCTGCTCAGGTACTCTGTTCACTACCTGCTCAGGTACTCTGTTCACTACCTGCTCAGGTACTCTGTTCGCTACCTGCTCAGGTATTCTGTTCACTACCTGCTCAGGTACTCTGTACACTACCTGCTCAGGTACTCTGTACACTACCTGCTCAGGTACTCTGTTCACTACCTGCTCAGGTATTCTGTACACTACCTGCTCAGGTACTCTGTACACTACCTGCTCAGGTACTCTGTTCACTACCTGCTCAGGTACTCTGTTCACTACCTGCTCAGGTACTCTGTACTACCATCTGTTCAGCCTACAGACAGACGCAGTCAGAGGCTAGATATATATATATATTTATGTATATATATATATATTGTATATATATATTGTGTATATATACAGTATACTGTATATATTTGTATGTCCAGCTGGTAGAAGAAGACTTGAAGCAGCTGATCAGGACTCCAGTTTGTAATGTGAGATGTCGTCTGATTAATTATTTGTGGTCTAATGTTCTTGTTACTCTGATCCTGACCTGGACTCTTTATAAAGTTTAGTTTAGTACATTCAATATAAAAACGGTCAGTAATATTATAACGTAAAAACACTATTTCTCGAGCGTTGATTTTGTAACTAAAATATTAAAATCGACGAAATGTAAGGCCTCGTCTTTAGAAAAAGACCACCACAGTGTTTAATGAAGTTTTTAAAGGCAGTGTTTTAACACACAGCTCAGCCGGTACCGGTACCGGGTCCGTCGGGTTAAAGAGGTTAAATAAAACTATTGAACATTTTGTCGAACAATTTTCTTATTGCTGTTGATGAAGTGTGTATTATGGTACATATCGCTGTCGTTTTATGGCCCAAAGGTTGCTCATTGGACGATAGAACAGTAACACGCTGCGTACTTTTACTTTAGTTATATATCAGAGTACTTCTTCCAGCACCGACCCCGGGCCACAAAGTTCACTGTGTGTCACAAACAGATGGACCTGGTGACGTGTTGAATGTTAACTCCACTGATGAAGTCACCGTGTAAGGTTGAAATCTCCAGAAGAAGCTAGTAAGTGGACCTTGAGTTGGGATGCAGCCAGTTACAGTAATGTGTGTTTTTAATGAGGACATTTTATCTGTCATAGCAGCGTGACTCCAGACTGCTAATGTTAACATGCTAACACTACAGTTAGCATGCTAACACGCTAACATTAGTGTTAGCGTGTTAGCATGCTAACACTAATGTTAGCATGTCTTCATACCACTACAGACACAATATATCTATTGTTCTTTTAGTGAAGTGACCCTTAAGGTAGTGTTTATACTGTGTGTGTGTGTGTGTGTGTGTGTGTGTGTGTGTGTATGTGTATGTGTATGTGTACGTGTACGTGTGTGCGTGTGCGTGCGTGCGTGCGTGTGTGTGTGTGTGCGCGTGTGTGTGTGTGTGTGTGTGTGTTTGTGTGTGTGTGTGGACCCAGGGATTACACAGACCCATTTCCTGAGCTATCTTTGTCACTCGCTGGCCCTGTTTCTATAAATAGTCTGGTCCAGGAGGGACTCTCAGGGAGGAGGAGGAGGAAAAGAGGAGGGGGAGGAGGGCAAAAATTTGAAGAGGATGAGGAGGAGGAGGAGGGCCGAAAGAAGAAGAAGAAGAAGAGGAGTAGGAGGGCCGAAAGAAGAAGAAAAGGAGGAGGAAGAGGAGGTGGAGGTCCGAATGAGGAAGAAGAAATGGGGGAGGAGGAGGCCCAAAGAAGAGGAGGAGGAGGAGGAGGAGGAGGAGGAAGAGGAGGTGGAGGTCCGAATGAAGAAGAAGAAGAGGAGAAGGAGGAGGAGGGCCGAATGAAAAAGAAGAAGAGGAGGAGGAGGAGGCCCAAAGAGGAAGAGGAGGAGGAGGGCCGAAAGAAGAAGAAGAGGAGGAGGAAGAGGAGGTGGAGGTCCGAATGAAGAAGAGGAAGAGGAGAAGGAGGAGGAGGTCCGAATGAAGAAGAAGAAGAGGAGAAGGAGGAGGAGGGCCGAATGAAGAAGAAGAAGAGGAGAAGGAGGAGGAGGGCCGAATGAAGAAGAAGAAGAGGAGAAGGAGGAGGAGGGCCGAATGAAGAAGAAGAAGAGGAGGAGGTGGAGGTTCGAATGAAGAAGAAGAGGGGGAGGAGGAGGCCCGAAGAAGAAGAGGAGGAGGAAGAGGAGGTGGAGGTCCGAATGAAGAAGAAAAGAGGAGAAGGAGGAGGAGGGCCGAATGAAGAAGAGGAGGAGGTGCAGGTCCGAATGAAGAGGAAGAGGAGGAGGAGGGCCGAATGAAGAAGAAGAAATGGGGGGGGAGGAGGCCCAAAGAAGAAGAGGAGGAGGAGGAGGGCCGAAAGAAGAAGAAGAGGAGGTGGAGGTCCGAATGAAGAAGAAGAAGAGGAGGAGGTGGAGGTCCGAATGAAGAAGAAGAGGAGGAGGAGGAGGAGGAGGAGGAGGAGGGGGAGGTTAGAAGAGAAGAGGAAGTTAGAGGGTCAGAAGGATGAAGACAATGATGTAGAGCAGGAGAGCTGGAGAGAGGAGGAATAGCTGGAAGAATAAGAGGAGTACAAGGTCTATAACGAGGAGGAGGAGGAGGAGGAGGAGAGGGAGGAGGAGGGGGAGGAGGAGGAGGAGAGGGAGGAGGAGGGGGAGGAGGAGGAGGAGGAGGAGGGGGAGGGGGAGGGGGAGGAGGAGGAGGAGGAGGAGGAGGGGGAGGGGGAGGAGGAGGAAGAGGAGGAGGAGGAGGGGTGAAAGGTGGACGCTCAGGAAGGAAAGAGAGAACAAAGGTCAAAGGTCACAACAGATGGTCTGTTCTAATCTTCATCATTGCTGGTGACAGTGTGTTGGTAACAGTACAGGATGTGACCACTCGATGGCAGCAGAGTCTGCTTTCATCCTCCAGCCTCCACTTCATGTTTAATAACAGGATGTTCAGTCATGATAGTATTTATCAGTAGTATTAGTAGTATTAGTACTGGTAGTATTGTTGGCAGCAGGGAAGCCGTCCTGATCAGATGTATTAATCACTGACTGACTGACCTCTCGCTCTGAAAGCTGATATCTCATCGTCTCCTGGTCCAGGGTCAGTTTTCCTCCCCATTAAAGCGGAGCAGCAGGACCAGATTAACCCTCTATGGGATCCTGGGATCTATGGGACCATGGGATCTATGGGATC
Source organism: Sebastolobus alascanus (assembly GCA_916701645.2). Lineage (NCBI taxonomy): Eukaryota > Metazoa > Chordata > Actinopteri > Perciformes > Sebastidae > Sebastolobus > Sebastolobus alascanus. The sequence goes on from CAKAOJ020000332.1 coordinate 797,647, forward strand.
TATGGGACCCTGGGACCTATGGGACCCTGGGATCTATGGGATCTATGGGATCTATGGGACCCTGGAATCTATGGGATCTATGGGACCCTGGGACCTATGGGATCTATGGGATCTATGGGACCCTGGGATCTATGGGATCTATGGGACCCTGGGATTTATGGGACCTATGGGACCTATGGGATCTATGGGATCTATGGGATCTATGGGACCCTGGGATTTATGGGAGCTATGGGATCTATGGGATCTATGGGACCCTGGGATCTATGGGATCTATGGGATCTATGGGACCCTGGGATCTATGGGATCTATGGGACCCTGGGATCTATGGGATCTATGGGACCCTGGGATCTATGGGATCTATGGGATCTATGGGACCCATGGGATCTATGGGATCTATGGGATCTATGGGATCTATGGGATCTATGGGATCTATGGGACCCTGGGATCTATCGGATCTATGGGACCTATGGGATCTATGGGATCTATGGATCTATGGGATCTATGGGATCTATGGGATCTATGGATCTATGGGATCTATGGGATCTATGGGACCCTGGGATCTATGGGATCTATGGGACCTATGGGATCTATGGGATCCTGGGATCTATGGGATCTATGGGATCTATGGGATCTATGGATCTATGGGATCTATGGGATCTATGGGATCTATGGATCTATGGAATCTATGGGATCTATGGGACCCTGGGATCTATGGGATCTATGGGACCTATGGATCTATGGATCTATGGGATCTATCCCCGGGGCAGGACGTGGCCGGATTATAAAACAATATTTTTAATTATAGTTGTTTAGCCTCTTTTGTAGTTGTTTTGTCTCTTTGTGGTTGTTTTGTGTCTCTTTGTAGTCATTTTGCATCCTTTTGTGGTCGTTTTGTCTCTTTGTGGTCGTTTTGTCTCTTTGTAGTTGTTTTGTCTCTGTGTGGTTGTTTTTTCTCGTTGTAGTTGCTTTGTGTCTCTTTGTAGTTGTTTTGTCTCTTTGTAGTTGTTTTGTCTCTTTGTGGTCGTTTTGTCTCGTTGTAGTTGCTTTGTGTCTCTTTGTTGTCGTTTTGTCTCTTTGTGGTTGTTTTGTCTCTTTGTAGTTGTTTTGTCTCTTTGTAGTTGTTTTGTCTCGTTGTAGTTGCTTTGTGTCTGTTTGTAGTTGTTTTTTCTCTGTGTGGTTGTTTTGTCTCTTTGTAGTCGTTTTGTGTTTCTTTGTAGTTGTTTTGTCTCTGTGTGGTCGTTTTGTCTCGTTGTAGTTGCTTTGTGTCTCTTTGTAGTTGTTTTGTCTCTTTGTGGTTGTTTTGTCTCTTTGTAGTCGTTTTGTGTTTCTTTGTAGTCGTTGTGAGTCTCTTTGTGTCTCTTTGTAGTCGTTTTGTGTCTCTATTTTGAGTCTCTTCCTGGTTGCTACGTGTCTCTTTGAGTGATCGTTTGTAGGTGAAGGCTGGGGGGGGTCCTGGTCCTGGTCCTGGTCCTGGTCCTGGTCCTGGCCCTGGTCCTGGTCCTGGTCCTGGTCCTGGTCCTGGTCCTGGTCCTGGTCCTGGCCCTGGTCCTGGTCCTGGTCCTGGTCCTGGCCCTGGTCCTGGTCCTGGTCCTGGTCCTGGTCCTGGTCCTGGTCCTGGTCCCATAGGCCCGTTCAGTAATCCCTCCGCGGCCAGCGAGCCTCTCTGGTAATCTAACCTCGCTGCAGCATTATTTAAGGGGAATCTGATCTGGAGGAATTAATGAAGTATTGAACAGATCAGACAGGAGAGTGTCGGCAGGTTTCACTGATAGCTTTATATCCAGATGAGACGTCTTCTCATTCATTTATACAGATGTTGATTCTAATTTAAGATCTCCTCACGATCGCACACTTTATAAAACAATAAATAAAATAATCCTTATTAATAATCCAGTTCCTCCTTCATCCGTTCGTCAGTCACCGAGCTCTAATTTCAGCGACAACGAAACAAAGTGCAACACGTCGTCCCTCATGAATGATGCAAGCAGCCCCTCAGCCAATCAGTGAAGAGAAAGTACATCCACTCAAGTACTGTAGTTAAATGCAGTTTTAAGGTACTTATACTTTACTTTCCATTTCCTGTTACTTTATACTTCTACTCTACTGCGTCTCAGAGGTAAATATTGTAGTTTCACTTTATTTTTTGTTACTTAGAAGTTTCTGAAACATGACAAGGAGACACAACTTTACTTTGAGACTATTTCTTTATTTTATTTTACAGTATTTGTTTTTGTAAAATGTTTTTTTAATGTAAAACTTTACTCTGTTCAGTAACTACAGCTGTCAGATAAATGTAGTGCAGTAAAACGTACAATATTTCCCTCTGAGACGTAGTGGAGTAGAGGTAGAAAGCAACTACAATGGAAATACTACAAGTACATGAATACAGTAGTAGAGTGTGTACTTGGTTTTAAATAGCCTGAGCAGGTCAGTGATGTCACACGGGAGCAGATGATCTTTTAAGCCTCTTGCAGGTAATCTGTCACCTCATTTAAAAGTACCGGCGAGGGAGTGGCGCCGTCCACAACCACAGAAGAAGAAGAAGAACTCCTCATGTTGAAGAGGATGTGTCACAGAAAGACATTAAAATGTCTTTTAAAGGAGGCGCCATGTTTGGTCCTCCTCCTGTGTATGATGTCATCGGTGTCAGGAGGATGGAGGAACCCCGATGACGTCATAGTGATGTCATCAGGGTGGAGAATACAGGCGTCTACATACGGCAGGGACGCTATCCAGGTGCATTGTGGGGATTTTATGAATAGAAGAGCTGCTGCTGTCAACCAATCAGGCTCCAGTTTTAACACTATAAATACATGTTTAAGTGTTTATTGAAGTGTATAACCTCCTTATCTGTGGAAGTGGAGTGAAGAGAGATGTGTGAACGTCTCCGGCGCTATATATATATATATATATACTTGTTTTACATCAAAAAACATTTTACAAAAACAAATACTGTAAAATAAAATAAAGAAATAGTCTCAAAGTAAAGTTGCGTCTCCTCGTCATGTTTCAGAAACTTCTAAGTAACAAAAAATAAAGTAAAACTACAATATTTGCTTCTGAGACGCAGTAGAGTAGAAGTATAAAGTAACAGGAAATGGAAAGTAAAGTATAAGTACCTTAAAACTGCATTTAACTACAGTACTTGAGTAAATGTACTTTCTTGTCACTGATTGGCTGTGGGGCTGCTTGCATCATTCATGAGGGACGACGTGTTGCACTTTGTTTCGTTGTATATATATATGTATATATATGTATATATATATATGTGTATATATATATATGTATATATGTATATATATGTATATATGTATATATATTTTTATATACTTTTAACTTTAATTCTGCACACTACAAAAACTTCTCTACCTCAGTTCATATCCTGTATTATATTCCATATCTGACATCTCTTAATATCTGTTTCTCCTATATTTTATTATCCAGCACTATATCACTTTCTGCACTACATTCACTTTTTCTTTAAATAGTCCTGTATCTCAGTTGTTTACTCTGCACTATATTCATCTTTAACAGTTCTTCTGCACATTGCATATTTTGTTTTATACTCTGTATTACTTACATGTGTCTTGTTACTACTTGTGTCGTTTTACTAACATGTGTACTACTCACCTGTGACGTTTTTACTAATATGTTTGCACTATGGAACTGTGATGCTGGATACTTGAATTTCCCACGGGATCAATAAAGTATCTATCTATCTATCTATCTATCTATCTATCTATCTATCTATCTATCTATCTATCTATCTATCTATATATCTATCTATATTATTTTCATCCTGATCTTTAAAATATTTAACAGAAATAAGAAATCCTGTGTGACGCTGAAGGAGACGGGAGTCTGGTTGCTATGCGCCTCTCTCCATAGCAACCAACAGGATTAGGTTCCTCGCTAATTGGTCCCGTTATCAACACGCGTCTCGTGTAGTTGAACTGCGGCGGTGCGACATCAGAACATCATGTCCGAACATATTAAAATGAGCCTCTCTTCCTGGTCTAACCCGATCCATAATGCAGCAGCAGCGCCGGAGCCTTGAAGTGGTAATGAAGGAGTATTCTGGGATGTTGGAGTGGGCCGGCGGCTCCATTCATCTCCGGTCAACCTGCATTGAAGTGAGACATTACAAAAGGACCGTACACGAGCCGGTCCCGGGTCAGCTCCGTACACGAGCCGGTCCCGGGTCAGCTCCGTAGACGAGCTGGTCCCGGGTCAGCTCTGTAGACGAGCTGGTCCAGATTCAGGACTGTAGACGAGCTGGTCCCGGTTCAGGAGTGTAGATGAGCTGGTCCTGGGTCAGCTCTGTAGATGAGCTGGTCCTGGGTCAGGACTGTAGATGAGCTGGTCCTGGGTCAGGACTGTAGATGAGCTGGTCCCGGGTCAGCTCTGTAGATGAGCTGGTCCTGGGTCAGCTCTGTAGACGAGCCGGTTCCGGGTCAGCTCTGTAGAGGAGCTGGTCCTGGGTCAGCTCTGTAGACGAGCCGGTTCCGGGTCAGCTCTGTAGAGGAGCTGGTCCCGGGTCAGCCATTTGGTCCATCATGAACAACAGAGAGATGCATGAAGCTGCACTGAGATCAGATTTAGCTGCTGTGTGTTTATTTTAAACAGCAGCTTAGTGTCTCTCTCTCTCTCTCTCTCTCTCTCTCTCTCTCTCCGTCTCTCTCTCTCTCTCTCTCTCTCTCTCTCTCTCTCTCCCTCTCTCTCTCTCTCTCTCTCTCTCTCTCTCCCTCTCTCTCTCCCTCTCTCTCTCTCTCTCTCTCTCTCTCCCTCTCTCTCTCTCTCTCCCTCTCTCTCTCTCTCTCTCTCTCTCTCTCTCTCTCTGTCTCTCTCTCTCTCTCTCTCTCTCTCTCCCTCTCTCTCTCTCTCTCTCCCTCTCTCCCTCTCCCTCTCTCTCCCTCTCTCTCTCTCTCTCTTGTTTCTCTTCATCCTCCGCTGACTGAACGTTTCCTCTCAGGTTGTATAAAACTAAACAGTTTTCTGTGATTTCTTCCTGTGTTGTTTTATTCTACTGGACCACCTCAGATATATATAGATTATAGATTATAGATTATATATAGATATATATATATAGTCTCTCTCTCTCTGTGTTGACCTGGCTGCTGGATCACTGACTGATTTCACCTCTGATCTTATTTAACAGCCACATGTTGATTTCTTGTTGGTGTTTTTATATTTAGAAGCTGGTTGATAATCTACTGAAGCTGCTGATATCTGACTTTTTAAAAACAATTCTTTTCTTTAACTTCTATGTTTTTCTTCTGCACAAAATCTTTTTTTACATTAACTAAAAGAAGCAAACGTTGTCTAAAGCCGATCAATAGTACAAGAACAGAAATTAGCAAAATATTGTTTCAAATCAGAAATTATTTTTAGTCATCCTTCAGTTTTATGCACAACATTTAGTTTTTATAGTTAGTTTTTGTGTTTCTGTGTTCATATTTTACGTTGAATCTGTGCTGCTGTTTGTTAGTTTTCTTGGTGAATACGTTGTTGGATGTTTTAACACTGAATCAAATCAAATCATTTGATTGAAAAACCTGTGAACAAGATTCGAAATCTGAGATTTGATTGATTGAAACCTTTTCTAATTTGCACATAACAAAAAAAACTGTGATTATTTTCTGGGTGTTCTGTAACATTTTGCTCTAAATATGGAAACCAGTGATTTATAAATACTGTGTTTTCATCGATACCAGTAAAAGTTCTGTATCGAGGTTTAATAATAATGTTTAAAGTTGTTGTTTTACACACAGATATTTCTTTTCTGATGACACAAACTCAATTGAAATTTAATCATGTGATTTTTGAGTATATTTTCCATGTTATGATGTAAATCGTATCATAAGTCCAGCGTTCCTCACAGAGTAATATAACATTGTGATATCACTTCCAGCAGCACTGATTATAACGTCATTACAGAGAGTTTGATCTGTCGATGCTGCCGTGCTGAATCTAAAGGATCTATTTTAAATGTTGATCAATCATATATTAATATAATAATAATAATAATAATAATGTAGAACCTGTAGGAACAGTTGGTAGATAAACTGCAGCTTTTTCTCAGTGAGGTCCGGTTCAGGAGTCCGTTGGTTCAGCCTCGTTCGAACGTTCCTGTTCACTGAGTGATGTTTTATCACTAAATTGATATATCGTTGTTTATCGCCATGGCGACGTCAACCTGCACGATAACCACATGGTGAGAGACTGCGAGGTTGCACTTTTTGAGTTTTTGAGTCTGATCTGCAGCTGAGTTTCCTCCTCATCACGTGCTGCAGATAAGCTGCTGTCATTAGAGCCGGGGATCAGGCTAAACACACACACACGCACACACACACACACACACACACACACAAGCACACACACACACACACACACACACACGCACACACACACACACACACACACACACACACGCACACACACACACGCACACACACACACACACGCACACACACACACACACGCACACACACACACGCACACACACACACACACACACGCACACACACACACTCTATTTTATCTATCGGTTTATTTAACTAACTAACTAACGGGGACGGACAGACGGAGCACATTAATAAACATTTAGTTCTGGACAGATGTTACAGAATATACGATTCATATTTCACAGTTATTGAGCTCATTTAGAAGCAAGCAGAGCAATATTAAAAAAAGCTTGCAAAACACAGCTGCATTATTATGTGTATTATTATGTATTATTGTGTATTATTATTAGAACAGTTGTTGAGTATTTAAAGTGACTTTGCTGCGAGGACGTCAGCGTTACAGTGAGTGTGACTGTTGGCTGCAGCTGGAGATGAGACTGTGTTCCGTCGGTGGTCGTCACTGACTAATTACTGGTGAAATGTTGTTGTTTGGAGGGCGAGAAGCCAGCAGGTAGCCGTGGCCTTATTTACTGTTCCTTCCTGTTGAAATGCCCCCCCCCCCCCCCCTGCCCCCCCTCCACTTCCTCTGAGGGATTTATAATTCATGTTCCTGTCTGCTGATTCTTCTCAGAGTCAACTAGGAATCAAATCAAAAGACCTTTTTTTGTCTTTTTAACATCATCTCCTAAAGCAGAATGATAGTCGTCAATATCTGTGATTGATGTGTTCAGGTTCATTCTGGAGATTAGCAACTTAAAGCTTCAGTAGGCAGACTATATTTTTGGCATCATTGGGAAAACAATTCTATAATAAGCTTTCAGCATATTATAATTCAAGTGTTCTGAGAGACTTCTGCACCTCCTCATGGGAGACTTTGACCAATCACAGGTCATTTCAGAGAGAGAGAGAGAGAGAGAGAGCGTTCCTATTGGCTGTGCTCCGGCTGGTGGGCGGTGCTTGGTATTTCCTCAACTTGATCTCAACATGGCTGCCGGCTCACAGACTTTCTCATTTTACAGCTAAACAGTAACTAAAGGTTGATTCTGAAAACATCTGAGGTCGTCCAGTAGTTTCTTAGAGAGCTGAAGTCATGATGTCACTTCCTGTCTAGCCTCAATACAATCTCTCATTCAGCATCTGTTGCAGTGAAATAAGACACTGAACTGTTAAAGATGTTCAGAAACAATTCAAGAATATGGTACTAGAATCCAAAAAGTATTAGATAAACAGTTGAAACAGTTAGCTTAAAGTTAGCTTAAAGTAATGGATAAACCGCCCTCAGGCTTAGCCATGATGAGAGGTGGTTAACTTCCCTACCTCAAATTAAGTCAGTCTTAATATTTATTCAACAGCTCTATTAGACTTGTCTAACCTGACAATCTAAGACCAGTCTTAAACTAAGTTAATGCAACTCTGTTCTGGAAGTCACAGTTTCACTTCAGCTCTCTATAAGTCTGAAAGCTGATTTTGCTTTTTGATGGTTGAACTAAACTGTAGCTTCCTGTAGTTTCCTTGATCTAATATGTAGTGTCAGAATCAGCCTCTGGTTTGAGTCGCTCTGCGCTCCAGGCTAACTGCTCTTTACGCCCAACAGCCAGAGATAGGAGAGGAGCATTTCAGAAGTCTGCCTCCTCTCTCCGTCCAACATGGACACGTTTTTCCGCCGTCACTTCAAGAGGAAGGAAGCTGCTGTGCAGGCGGGTGCAGAGGCCGCGTCCTGCCGCCAGCGGAGGCCCAGCGTGGCGGTCCCGACCAGCAAGGCCCGCCGGAGGTCCAACGCCGGGCTGCCGTCCTCCAGCCTGACCCAGCGGCGGCGCCCCAGCGTCCAGCTGCAGGGGGCGCTGCTGTGTGCGGGGGGGGGGCGTCTGGCGAAGCCGGCCGGGGACAACAGGTGGGCGGGACACGTCCGCCGGCGCTCCAGCACCACCACGCCCAGCCTCAACCCGAGGTTCGCCGTGTGCAGGAGGAAGCTGGGGAAGCTGCGGACCATCGACACCCACCTGCTGGGCCCGTCCATGCTGCTCGCCAGTCTCATCCAGATGACTGAGGAGGAGGAGGAGGGGGGGGGGGGGCTGCCGGCCGAGGAGCAGCAGGTGGAGGTGAGGGGCGGGGCCAACAGCAGGAGGATGTTCTCACGCTCCAGCAGCCTCCACTCAGACAGAGACGACGACAGCAGCGATTACTCCACCGCCAACGACAGCCAATCAGAAGCCAGCCAGCTGTCTGAGGCGGAGCAGCTGGCCGAGGAAGAGGAGGAAGAGGAGGAGGAGGAGGAGGACATCTCCTGGTCTGCTGATCAGCGCTTCTCCTCCTCCTCCTCCGCCCTGGAGGTGATGAGAGAAACCCCCCAGCCTCCGTCACCGTGGCGACCCCTCATCAGGGCCCCTCGCTGCCTCCGGAGGAACTCCTCCCAGCTGCTCGCAGCAGACTCTGCTCCCTACGGCCGCCGCCGGGCCTCCAGCAGGAGGAAGAGGAGGAGGATCTCCACCATCTCCAAGGCTGGGAGCCCCTGGCCAGGAAGAGGCCCCCCCCTGCCCCGCCGCAGGAGCTCGGTCTACTACCTCCAGCAGCCGGCCCTGTACAGCGGCCCCGGGGCCCTCGGCCCGCTGGGGGCCCTCGGCCCGCTGAGGGCCCCGGGGCCGCTGGGGGCCCGCGGCTACGACTCCCACCTGGAGAGCTGGAGTGGCTTCCTGCTGTATGTAGTCCTGATCTCCAACATGGCTGCTGTTAGCTGAGCTTATAACGTTACTGAGAGAAACTGTGTGGCAGATTAATTCCACTAATAACAAACCTCGATGAGCTACACGTCACATGATGGCTAAAGAATAGATTCAAGTCTATTTTAATACAAATACTGACAGAGTGATCGCTAGCTGCAGTTATTCCCAACAAACACACCTGGAAATCAGTGTCCTCAGTGTGTGTCCACCTCATCCTTTCACCTTATAAAAGAAGCATTAATGTCCGAGGACATATTTTCCGGTGTTGTTAAACATCCTGTATGGCATTCTGTCACCAAATCCTTAAAAGGAGGCACTCTGGTCGACTTCCAGATCCTGAGAATAATTTGTGGTCCAATCAGAACTGTTGTCTGTTATTGTGAGAAACACGTTACTCTCTTCTCCTAAAATATAAAGTTTTGGTCAGAATACAAACTGCAACTTAATATATAAGCACAGTGAATGTAGTGATCACAGGTGGTGGATCGGAGAGTGTTGTACTCAAGGAAAACTACTTTAAATAAAGTTTACTCAAGTAGTAAAGTACTTGTGTAAATCTGTAGGTTACTTAATTAAAAGTAAAAAAAGTAGGTCAGATAAAATACTGCGTTACACTTTTTAAAAGGGAAATATAAAAAAATATATTCCATCAAATGTCAACGTATCGTTAAACAGCTGTAAACGTTCCAAATGTGTCCCAGTTTATTTCCTGTTACACTGTATGTGAATGACATCAGCTGACAGGAAGTAGACATGGACCCGAGCTGTTGCCGAGCAACGGTCGTGTCCAGAAGGGAACCGGCGAGTTGGGTTCAGGTTAGGCGCTGACCTCGAATAGTTAAGGTTAGGAAAGGTTGTCGGGCAGCGAGTCTCCAGAGAGCTTTTGCAGATTTCACATCAGATTTTGCAATTTGAGGGTTACCTTCTAGACATGTTAACAAACACAGCAGTACTACCACTACTAGAGGTTCAGTTGTAACTATGTCAAATTTAAAATTGTATCAGCCTCACACCTAAATCTATCTTTATATTTTCCTCTATTCTCTCCTCCTCCTGCCGGGGTATTCTTCTAGTTTATTTCTGTTGGATGTGTTTGTGGATGTCTTATGTCTTTGGTGGAGTGAAAGTCTAAAAGGGTGATGTTGTAGGTAGAGACAGTTTGTGACCTTCAGATCCAGACGACGAGTCCTGCAGCATGTAGGAAGCATGAAGAGATTAACATGATTGTCGGACACAAACATCCTCCATGGAGCTGAAGCTCATTAGCAGCTCCAGCTAACAATGACATGACTGTTCACTGATCAGCAGAGCAGATCTGTTGCTAAGGTTAATGAATGTGTGTGTGTGTGTGTGTGTGTGTGTGTGTGTGTGTGTGTGTGTGTGTGTGTGAGCAGGAAGTGTACTGTGTCTTTAAAAATGCAGATAAGTTGAGATGAGAGCACGAACAGGGAGATGATGTAGTGTTAATAACGGAGAGTATCTGCTGCTGATTGAATAAAAACCAGATTTAACGTCACTGTAAAATCAGGGTTTAATGTATATCAGGCTGCAGGTAACCATAGCAACAACATCATTAATGGTTGTAGTCATCTAAACCAACTGAGGTTTGAACCGAATCATTGTACAGTGCGGCTTATTTGATATAATAATTATAAACGTGTAGAAGAGGCCATGTGATGCATTATTTCTGCTCCCGAGGGAACTCAAAGAACTTTTAGTTTGCTCCATAAAAACTTGTTGTTTTAGATAAAATAAGGATAATTTCTGTGGAGGTTGTGTGCAGCAGGAACTCCGTTATTCCCTGCAGCTGTTTGGGAATGAACCATCATTTACAGGAGTGACTACAAGGGGAAATATTAACATGACAAACTGGCCAACTAATCATACATACGAACTGATCCGAAGTCTGTTTCCTGAAAAGCTCCTCTGTCTGTCCTCCTCAGGAAAGCCATAGCGAAGTCGGGTCTGCAGCAGCAGCACGTGGCGGCGCAGCCCAACGTGTCGACGTCCGGACACACCGACCCGCTGCAGGAACCCAACAGCACCGTGGACTGGAGCGTGAGTCACTTCTGTTAACAAACACAGCAGCTACTGAAGCAGCCAATCAGCATCCAGCATCACATGATTCAATCAATGAGGGAACTGGATTTCTTTCTCATCTTTATAACATCTTAGATAAAGAATACGAGGCATTAATTGTATGTAATTCCAGTAACGTGAACTGAAACTGTCTGGATAATACGAACCTTTGAAATAACTGGTGTTCCCTTTAACAGCAAACATGACTTGTGAAGATGTCAGGTTTATGTTTTATATTTATATTATGTTTAAATGGTCAGACTGTTGCTGTACAGATGTTTGTTTTACCCGTCGCAGGACAACGCCCAGTTCGGGGACCACATCTGGTTTGAGACCAGCGGCTCTGGAGACTTCTGTTACGTTGGAGAGCAATACTGCATCGCTAAATCTCTGGTGAGTCACAAACACTGTACTGCTAATGAAACAGAGCTGAAGCCCTGCTGGAGTAGGGAGGGATTTATGTTTCACTTTGTTAAAAAGCAGTTGTGGAATTAGATAGATAGAAGAAGAAGAAGAAGGCTTTTTTCTCTCTGTTATTATTTTACATACACAAAGGTCTGAAATACACACCATGATGTTTTACTAGGGCTGTCAGTCGATGACATTATTGATTTGATTAATGATTAATTGCATTATTGTTCATAGTTAATCACAATTAAATCATAAAGTGGGCATGTCTGTAAAGGGGAGACTCGTGGGTACCCAGTGAACCCATTTACATTCACTGATCTGGAGGTCAGAGGTCAAGGGACCCCTTTGAAGATGGACATGATACCAGTATCGGACTTTTGTTCTGCCTTTCTTTTGGACATTTTCCAGACTTTTTTTAAACTTTTTTCTGACATTTTTCAGATTTTTTTTCAGAAATTTTTTAGACTTTTTTTCGGACATTTTCATCCATTTTTTAGACTTTTTACACCTTTCCCGACATTTTTTTCAGAAATATTTTCTGACATTTTTTAGACTTTTTTTTTTTACACCTTTTTCAGAATTTTTTTCGGCCTTTTTTTAGACTTTTTTCAGACATTTTTTGGACATTTTTTCAGAATTTTTTTCAGACATTTTTTAGACATTTTTTTTTTTTTTACACTTTTTTCAGACACTTTTTACACTTTTTTTCAGAAATTTTTTTGACTATTTTTCGGACATTTGTTGGACATTTTACAGATGTTTTTATGACATTTTTATGACTTTTTTTTCGGATCTTTTTTTTTTTTTACTTTTATTCAGGCATTTTTATGACTTTTCTTTTGACAATTTTCATACACTTTCCGCACTTTATCCAGACATTTTTTAGCCTTTTTACACCTTTTCCGACATTTTTTAGACTTTTTTTTTTTTACACCTTTTTCAGAAATTTTTTCGGACATTTTTTTGACTTTTTTCAGACATTTTTCGGACATTTTTTCAGAATTTTTTTCGGACATTTTCCAGACATTTTTCAGACTTTTTTTTCCTGATTTTTTTTTTAACTTTATTCAGGCATCTTTCAGACTATTTTTGGGACAATTTTCTGACACTTTCCGGACCTTTTTTAGGACATTTTCAGACATTCTTTAGACTTTTATCTGACTTTTTTTGAACAATTTTCATACATTTTTGATTTTTGGACAAAATCCCTCACACATTCACATATCTGGAGGTCAGAGATCAAGGGACCCCTTTGAAAATGGACATGACAGTTTTCCCTCGCCAAAATGTACCTTAACCTTGGAGCGTTATTTAACCTCCTTCATGAGCAGCTAGTCTGACCTGGTTGATACCGATGGATTCATCAGGTTTACTAGTTTCATATGATACCAGTATCTTCACTCCGGCTTTAAAACTGAGCCGCTACAACCTAAAAATCACAAGTTGCGTTAATGCGTTAAAGAAATTAGTGGCGTTAAAACAAATTTGCTTTAACGTGTTATTATTGTGTTAACTTTGACAGCACTCTGTTTTAGTTTTAATTTTAATTGTATAGGAGACGGGGCTGGCGGTCTTAGTCCGAGCTGGACCTTCTTCTTTTTCTAGATGGCTGAGGGAGCTAGTCTCAGGGATTCACCTCGAGAGGCTTCGAAGCAACACACATGGTTCTCAAGAAAGATTTGAGTGTATTTGTGGCCCAATTATTAGACACCTCGACTCCCCCGACTGTCAACTGAAGTCTCTACTGCGTGATCTCCAGTTTGGCTATTCTTTTCTTTTCTTTCCCTGATATAACACAGGCGGAAATGTGATTGTATCTTTGTCTGTCTAGTCTGGCTTTCTTGTGGTGGTTGCTTTTTTTTATTTTTATTTTTTTATTTATTAATTTAATTATTTTTCATTATTTGTATTATTATTATTATTATTATTATTATTATTATTATTATTTTATTTTATTTTATTTAATGCTTGTTTTCTGTATGTGGGGTTGGTATGTTTGTGAGTCTGTTTGTAGCTGTTTCTTTTTTTGTTTGTGATAAAAATTTTAAAAAAAAAATAAGAATGCAGTGTAGTTGTACGGGAACTTAATTTTAAAGGAGACAGGGCTGGCGTTCTTAGTCCGAGCTGGATTTAAACCGGTTCCAAAGCCAAGTCCCCACAGACTGAGCTACTAAAAAGTGCTAAAATTATGGCAAAAAAATAAAATGGTGCATACTGTTTACCTTTCTGTATTTAATTTAATTTTTTGAGCCAAGAGCTGTCACACATTAACCGTAATGTAGTTCTGCTTTCTGTTAATATAAATAGGATGGTGTTAAATCACTGAAGACTTTCCCTTCCCTCTGTTACCAAGGAATTAATACTTATTATAATGTAATAAAGCTGTTGATATTTTCTTGCAGCAAAAGTCAGTGGCGAGGAAGAAGTGTGCCGGATGTAAGATCTCGGTCCACAGCATGTGCATGGAGCAGCTAGAGAAGGTAAATCATCTCACGGATCCACAGCTTCACTCTCACATCTTCTCTCCTCACAGTCTGTCGTCTCTCTGTTCAGATTAATTTCAGGTGCAAGCCGTCGTTCAGAGAACCCGGATCTCGAGCTGTTCGAGAGGTACGTCTGCTTTCAGATTATCAATAACTTCTACAATCCACGACACGATCGGAACAACGTTTCCATTCAGACGATCGAACAGGAACTGAACTCTTGTGCTTATAAATCATTTGAGCTTTTTGTGGTGTTTCAGTCCAACGTGGTGCGACATCACTGGGTCCACAGGAGGCGGCAGACCGGGAAGTGTCGACAGTGTGGGAAGGTGAGCCTCCGCCGCTCACTCGCAACTCTCTCACTGAGAGGACGCAGATCTAACGGGGAGCTAACGGAGCCTCTTCTCTCATCACCTACAGGGATTTCAACAGAAGTTCTCATTTCACAGCAAAGAGATCGTTGCCATCAGCTGCTCGTGGTGTAAACAGGCGGTGAGTGTTTCGTCTGGATCAGTTGTTAGTCCCTCAGTGAAGAAGAAAAAAAAAAAAGAAGGGGGAGGAGATTGTGGGGAAAATGTTCCCGATAACATTTCTGACCAATGAGAGAACAGCTGAATGTTGCCGTGTGAACACAAACGAACCAAATTAGTCCTGAATTAGAACAAAACAAATGAACAGCAGGTCTGAAAACGGCCTTAAAGTGAAGAGCTGAAAGACATGAAACTAACATCGTTTGAGCTTTGACTGGAGCTCATTAATCACCTCCTCCTCCTCTTCTTCTTCTTCTTCTTCTTCTTCTGCACACAACACACTATCACAGTCAGGTGACTTCCTGTCTGTCTGTCTGTGTTTCAGTATCACAACAAGGTGACGTGCTTCATGCTGCAGCAGATAGAGGAGTGTTGCTCTCTGGGAGCTCACGCTGCCGTCATCATCCCTCCTACCTGGATCCTCAGAGTCCGCAGAACACAGGTAGAACACACACTGTCTGTTCATCACACAATGTGAGAGCGCCATCACACTGTCTGTTCATCACACAATGTGAGAGCGCCATCAGGTCCTCCCACTGCACAATACATACACCGACACACACGGATAATCAGCCTCTGTTGTTGTTTGTCTTCCTTTGTGTAGTCGTCTTTAAAGTCGAGTAAAAAGAAGAAAAGGACGTCGCTGAAGTGCAACAAGTCGAGCAAGAAGGGATCAGAGGTGAGGAAGAGACGATACACAACATACACACATCTAAAGCAAAGCTTGTTTAACGTCAGCAGAACTACAGATGTAAATTAGCTTATAGCTAACCGTGGTTCAGCTAATGCCTACCAGACACTAGAGGACTTTTAACAGACTGACATCTACAAGTACATCTTGCAAGTAGCCCCGTTTGGGACATTGATTAGCTAGCTAGCTATAGCATATAGCATACTCAGTGCAGCTTTTTTCCTTCTCGACTCTATCGTGGTAGAAATGTGAGGACACGTCAAAGAGACTCTCATCTCCACCAGTTCCTCCATGTTTACTTTCTACCCTGTTAGCTGCTTCCTGTTTGGTGCTGGAGAGAGCGCTCCTATTGGTTGTTGACAATGTTCGCATCATTGAACTTAATGATAATATTAAACTTGTTTGATTTTATCAGGACGTCAAGACAAGAAGACTTAAAGGTCCCATATCGTGCTCATCTTTAGGTTCATACTTGTATTTTGTGTTTCTACTAGAACATGTTTACATGCTGTAATGTTAAAAAAAAACTTTATTTTCCTCATACTGTCTGCCTGAATATACCTGTATTTACCCTCTGTCTGAAACGCTCCATTTTAGTGCATTTCAACGGAATTGCAACAGAATTGCGTTGCTAGGCAACGGTTTGGGTCCATGTTTACTTCCTGTCAGCTGATGTTATTTACATACACTGCAACGGGAAATAAACTGGGACATATTTAGAATGTTTATGTTTAAAACCATGTAATGATCTAAATATTGTATATTTGTGACATCACAAATGGACAGAAATCCTAACGGCTTGTTTCAAATGCACAATTTCTGAATACGGGCTGTGTATTTCTCCGTATAGTGAGCGTTTTGATAGTTTAACAGTATTTATATAGCACTTTAACCTGCTTTATGATATAAAAGACATGGAAAATCTCACTTTTTACAATATGGGACCTTTAAACCTGTAAGTACTGAGTGTTATGACCATCTTACTCTAAATGATCGAGATCCCGGGAGCGCGACGCAACTCTAGAAAAACTCTCCTGATTTTATTCTGACACTGGAAATATGTCTGCGACAGTGAAATCGCTTGAAAAGTTGTTTGGTGTGAGGTCGGCAGAAGAAGCTGTGCTCTGTCCCTGTAGCCTTCACTGCTTTGAATCATCAGCAGAGTTACACTTTTTCTGAATTTAATCACCTGAATTCTTTGGAGTGGCTGTGATATAATTCGAATAATGAGTTGGTATGATGTAACGCGATGAGGTTGTAAATGTTTTCGTCTCCTGGGTGTTTCAGCTCCAAGATGGCCGCTGGAAGCCCTTCCTGGTGAAGCCTCTCCCCTCTCAGCTCATGAAGCCTCTGCTGGTGTTTGTTAACCCCAAGAGTGGAGGAAACCAGGTAGTGTCACCTTCCTGCTTCATTTCCACTCAACGTTTTACACGTTTCAGACAGGTTTTCTCACTAAAAGATAAAAGTTTCCTGTGTGTCAGCTGCCAGAGAAGATGATCAACATGACGATTCTCTCATTCAGTTATTACTGTGAGCTCACAGCAACATGCTTTACAAGCAGAGAGTGCTTCGCAGACTGTTGTCAAATCATTTAATTAGGTCTGTCAACGTTAACGCGATAATAACACGTTAACGCAAATTATGATTTTCAGGTTGTAGTTTGCATTAGAAATTTACATTACTTCTTCCACAGGATTGAAGAAATCCTGCACAGTGCAAATAATAAATGCCCACAATATTGATTACAAGTAAAGAGGAAAATATTCTTTTATGGTACGAGTTGTGCAACAGTATCATGCATCAGATCACTTGACGTGAGACAACACAGGGAGGCAGCGGGGTCTGCATCTGGACTCCAAAAACTTGGTCCTAGAATATGCATATTGTCAAATGATTCCTGAAGATGTCTGTTCAACACTTCAACCGTTTATTTTGTGGGTCATTTTTAGAACATCTATACAATTATTAACCACTTTACACTCCGCTCTCACAGCACATCCATTGATTGAAGGGTAGGGTGGGAGGACAGCGTGTGTGTTTCTAGTGAAATGGATTGCAAGTTTGTCATACTAGCTTGTCGTGAAGGAGGTTAAAGAACGCTCCCAAGGAAAAACTGTCATGTCCATTTTCAAAGGGGTCCCTTGACCTCTGACCTCCAGATATGTGAATGAAAATGGGTTCTATGGGTATCCACGAGGGGCTGCAACTAATCGCTCTTTCTACTATTGTTTTTAAAAATTATTAATCAATCAATTGTCGAGTCTGTAAAAAGTGAAAATGATAGCCTGTTGTTGGGCTCATTTTCCGTGATGAGTGCAGCACCGAAGCCTGGCGGAACCAGCTCAAGAGCTAACCAGCAAGCTGTCTGTCTGATACCTAGTTAGCAAGCTATTTTGCTAATTCCACCATGCTTCAACGCCGCGCTCGTCACAGAAAAAAACTCACAAAGTTGTCACTGATCTGGCGATAGCGCTGTGCTTTCCTCCGCTGTGAAAAGAGTGTGTGGATGAAGCATTAAGTTATTAAATTGTACTCATTTCCTCTGGCTCTCGTAACGTTACTACTCCACTGCTCCTCTAGTGGTCACTGCAAAACCTCACCGGTGGGTTTAAGGTCCAGACACACCAAGCCGACATCTAAGAAATAGCGGCGATGAAGGCCGACTGCTGCATCGCCTCACGTTGTGCAATGTGCATTTGAACACACCAGAAAGACTACAGCTAACGGTCAGTTAGCACGAACGTTCTGCTCCTGTGTGAGAGGAAATAACTCTCCTCACCAGCAGGAGGCGGTATTCTGTGTTCATCATTCAGAAAGGGAAACAGGAAGAGCGAGGACGGAGGATATACAACCTGTTGTTATGATACGTACATGAAACAAAGCGGCGTCTGACGAGTATTTTCTCACCGCTCTCACTCACCGCTCAGCTTCATTCCAGATGTTCATGTCGCTTTGAAAACATCCGGAACGATCAGATGAGCTGAAGATGAAACATGAGAAGAGTCTTCTGTGTTTGTCCTCTTGACTTTACTCGTTTTCTTGCTTTCCTCACTTCTGTTTCTCTTCTTGTGCTCTGATTGGTTGAAGCTGAACAGCCAATCAGAGTGATTTCTCTCACCGACGCTTGGTGTATCAGGACTTTTAGTTTATATGGAAGGCAGTCCGCTACAACGGTCGCTATGGCAGCGGTACACATATAAATGTCCGCCCCTCTGACCATCCTGCTACATTGATTTGAATGGGGATGTCCGTTCTACTCCTAATTCTATTTCTATGGTCCAGGCTGTATTTCTCTCTTCAAAAGCTTCTGGTTTTTGTTCTTTTACTTTCAGGGAGCCAAGATCGTCCAGTCCTTCATGTGGTACCTGAACCCTCGGCAGGTGTTTGACCTGACGAAGGGAGGACCCAGAGAGGGGTGAGATCAGCCACGCTGACCCGCTTCCCTTATCTCTGAGGAGGGATCTCTGAGGTCATATGATCTTCATACTTTACTTCCTGTTTCCTGCAGGTTGGAGCTGTACGCCAAAGTGCCCAACCTGAGGATCCTGGCCTGTGGGGGGGACGGGACGGTGAGTCCAACATCATTCACACACACAACAACACTACACACACTCCACTATAATAAAGTACAAATACACAGCATCGGTCCAGATGTTTGTCCTCATCTCCTCCGGCCCAGAGTTTTCAGTTAAAGCTGTTAAAGCAGGAAGAAGAGCTGCTGTGAGAGTTCAGCATGTTTCTGTGTTCAGGTTGGCTGGATCCTGTCTGTGCTGGACGAGCTGAAGCTCCGTCCTCAGCCTCCGGTGGGCATCCTCCCTCTGGGGACCGGCAACGACCTGGCCAGGACTCTCAACTGGGGAGGGGTGAGTTCTACTGGAGTTCTACTGGGGTTCTACTGGGGTTCTACTGGGGTTCAACTGGGGTTCTACTGGGGTTCTACTGGGGTTCAACTGGGGTTCTACTGGGGTTCTACTGGGGTTCTACTGGGGTTTAACTGAAGCTCTGCTGGGGTTTAACTGGAGTTCTACTGGGGTTCAACTGGGGTTCTACTGGGGTTCTACTGGGGTTCAACTGGAGCTCTACTGGGGTTTAACTGGGGTTCAACAGGGTTCTCTGGGGTTTCTACTGGGGTTCTACTGGGGTTCTACTGGAGTTCTACTGGGGTTCTACTGGGGTTCTACTGGGGTTCAACTGGGGTTCTACTGGGGTTCAACTGGGGTTCTACTGGGGTTCTACTGGGGTTCTACTGGAGTTCTACTGGGGTTCTACTGGGGTTCTACTGGGGTTCAACTGGGGTTCAACTGGAGTTCTACTGGGGTTTTACTGGGGTTCAACTGGAGTTCTACTGGGGTTAAACTGGGGTTCAACTGGGGTTCAACTGGGGTTTAACTGGAGTTCTACTGGGGTTCTACTGGGGTTCTACTGGGGTTCAACTGGAGTTCTACTGGGGTTCTACTGGGGTTCTACTCGGGTTCTACTGGGGTTCTACTGGGGTTCAACTGGGGTTCTACTGGGGTTCAACTGGAGTTCTACTGGGGTTTAACTGGAGTTCTACTGGGGTTTAACTGGAGTTCTACTGGGGTTTAACTGGAGTTCTACTGGGGTTCAACTGGAGTTCTACTGGGGTTACTGGGGTTCAACTGGGGTTCTACTGGGGTTCTACTGGGGTTCTACTGGGGTTCAACTGGAGCTCTACTGGGGTTCAACTGGAGTTCTACTGGGGTTCTACTGGGGTTTTACTGGGGTTCTACTGGGGTTCTACTGGGGTTCAACTGGAGTTCTACTGGGGTTTAACTGGAGTTCTACTGGGGTTTAACTGGAGTTCTACTGGGGTTCAACTGGAGTTCTACTGGGTTTCTACTGGGGTTCAACTGGGGTTCTACTGGGGTTCTACTGGGGTTCTACTGGGGTTCAACTGGAGCTCTACTGGGGTTCAACTGGAGTTCTACTGGGGTTCTACTGGGGTTCTACTGGGGTTCAACTGGAGTTCTACTGGGGTTCAACTGGAGTTCTACTGGGGTTCTACTGGGGTTCAACTGGGGTTCTACTGGGCTTCTACTGGGGTTCGACTGGGGTTCTACTGGGGTTCAACTGGAGCTCTACTGGGGTTCAACTGGAGCTTTACTGGGGTTTAACTGGAGCTCTACTGGGGTTTAACTGGAGCTCTACTGGGGATTAACTGTTTATCAGTTTGGGACCCGGGCTGCTAGATTGAAACTGTCTTCTCTCAGGGTTACACCGACGAACCGATAACAAAGATCCTCTCACACGTGGAGGACGGGAACATCGTCCAGCTGGACCGATGGAACCTGAACGTGGAGGCGAACCCCGAGGTCCGGCCGGAGGACCGGGACGAGCATCAGACAGACAAGGTGAGCGGTCTGTCTCTCACACAAGAGATCATATTCAGTCAGACATCTTTAATGACGACGATGATTTCTGCTGTTTCTCAGCTTCCTATTGACGTGTTCAACAACTACTTCAGTCTGGGCTTCGATGCTCACGTCACGCTGGGCTTCCATGAATCCAGAGGTCAGTCCACTCACACACTGAAGCAGGGATACTCAACAGGAGGCCAGGGGCCGGTTAATAAACCAACATTAATACTATTTATCAGATAAAATGAATAAACATTAAAAGGCCCATAACTCATCTCTTTCTAGGATTTGAGGACATTCAGGGTTTTTGATAAATAAGCTCTATCAGTCTATTTTAATGTTTTTTATGCACTCTCGCACCTTATTGACATTCAATTAATTTTCACTGTGAATAAGATAATGGTCGGCGGGCCAGCCGGCACCCTGTCGGGCTGTAAGATGAGTATCGCTGAACTACAGCCTCTTTCACACAGAGTTCCCGGTAAATTACTGGGATAATCTTTCAGGCACTGCTAGTGATTTTAACTCATTCACTACGCTCAGGAACATTTCCATTTCGAGCCTTTTCACACATGTCATGTTAATGCTGGAGTAGATAAAACTCAACAGAAGAAGAAGAAGATGGGGGGGGCAAGGCCAGATGAACATGTACGCTGTCGAAGACATCTCTTATTATTTTCCGGAACATGGCGGGCATTTTTGACATATTTTTCTGACACTTTTCACTATTTTTTTTCACATATTTTATGAATAATTTTTTCACATATTTTACGAATAATTTTCTGACATTTTTCACATATTTTCCCTCTATTTTTTGGACATTTTTCACATATTTTACTAATAATTTTAGGACATTTTTCACATTTTGTTTTCACATAGTTTACTAATAATTTTCTGATATTTCTGGACATTTTTCACATATTTTTCTGACATTTTTCACATATTTTCCGGACATTTTCAAATATCTTTTTGACATTTTTCACTCATTTTTTCACATATTTTACGAATAATTTTCAGAAATTTTTCACATATTTTTCTGCCTTTTTTCACATATTTTCCGTTTCTTTTTTTGACATTTTTCACATATTTTAGTGATAATTTTAGGACATTTTTCACGTTTTTTTCACATATTTTAATATTAATTTTGGGACATTTATCAAATTTTTCAGACATTTTTCACATATTTTTTTACATTTAGTTCATCATTTCTGGGATATTTTTCACATATTGTCACATGTTTTTTCAGACATTTTATTAATATTTTTTGGATATTTTTCAGACATTTTTCACTTATACTGTATATTAATTTTCAGACATTTTTGGGACAATTTTTCTGCATCCGAAAATTGACACCATTAACCAACAGCAAAACAGACGGAGCTGATCTGTGATTGGATGGAGAGTCAGAGAGTCCAACATGGAGGAAGCTAACATCAGTTTTATTGAAGCTCCACTGTCAGAGTATAAACTAACACAGTTAGCAGACAGGAGAGCATCATGCTGATACAGCTGTTAATAAACTGCAGCTCGTTAGATAGGAGAGCTTTTATTCTGTCCTCAGTAAAACTCTTTATTTAATCAAATGATGAACAATCCTGAGGACAAAACGTCAGGAAACAGTCCAGTACAGAGAGAATAGAAAGAAGCTCAGACAGATATTGTAACTGACTCACACTAGCATGTTAGCGGTTAGCTCGCCAGCTACACTAGTTCACCAGTTATTTTTTCGTTATCATCATGGCACCTAAAACGAGGTCGTTTAAGTGATCAATGAAAATACATTTACAGGATTTTCACAGGACAGCAGCTTTTATCTTTGCATGCTGAAATGTGTTCAGACTCTAACCTGCAGAATATCCACCAACAAAGACATGAGTCAGTGTGTCGTGCATCATCCCCACTATGTTTATCTTTAGTGCTCCTCCTGTATTTGTTCTATTCTTATCAACTTCCTTCTCTCTGCTGCTCAGTGACCTGCTTACCCAACAGGGATCAATAAAAACTGAATCTAATTAAATTACAATCTCATATAATGAAACTGAGAAACCAAACGGTGGATGGTAAATGTTTGCTCCAGCCACATTGTGTCCTCTCCTCCCTCTGTTCTATTCAGATAAAGTGAATTAGGTGGGTTATTACTCCGAGTTTAACGTCACTGATGGTTTTAATGTGAAATCAGAAACAGGTTGAATGTTTCTGCTGTTTGTCTTTTCAGAGGCGAACCCAGAGAAGTTCAACAGCCGCTTTAAGAATAAGATGTTCTATGCAGGGGTAAGTGTCCTCTCCTCTCCTCTCCGCTCTGTTTACATTTATTTATTTTTATTTATTTGTAATGTCCATTTATCTGTGTGTGTGTGTGTGTGTGTGTGTGTGTGTGTGTGTGTGTGTGTGTTGCAGACGGCCTTCTCAGACTTCCTGAGCGGGAGCTCGAAAGACCTCGCCAAGCACATCAGAGTGGTGGTGAGTAGAGACAAAGACGTATCACTAACACGTGTTGAAGTCGGTTAAATAAGTCAGAAACAGAGACGATGTTTGCTCTGATTGTTAAAGGAGTCTTTCTATATATATTTATTATTATCATCAAATCCCATCTTCAGACCAAAACCAACAACGTGTTAGTGTTGTCTCTCAATACGTTCTCACTTCCTCCAAAAATATTCATGATACATGAACCGTTACAGCCTGCTGGTCACTGTAGTTTCTATCATTTGTGCATTCGTTGGGGACTATTTTCAGCGGCGGATTAATCCACATTTGGCTGCTGACACAAACAGACTACTGTCCAAGAAAAATTGCAATAAGACAGAGACAAGAACAGCAGTAACATTGAATCAAAATAACTAAAGAGTATTTATTATAAACTTTTATATATTTAGTTTTTCTTTCTGAATGTCCATCAAAATAAAACAGGTTATTTCTGCTGTTTTATTCCCCAGATGTTATCAGCTATCTCACCTTGTGTACATGAGGTCATTTCTGGTCTGTGCAAACAGTCAGCTGGTCCTGTCAATAAAATTAGATGCAAAACATACACAGCAAAATTACAACCACCTACTGAAAATATCTTTTATAAGATGTAATATAATACAATATTTACCTGCTCTCTGAATGATATAGAAATAGAAAGTACGTATTGTTAGTCCTCCTGCCTGCAACCTCAGCACAGTACTGCTGCAGGATACACTGACTGAGTACTGTGTGAGTACTGAGTGAGTACTGAGTACTGTGTTTCCCTCCTCAGTGTGACGGTACAGACCTGACGACCAAAATCCAGGACCTGAAGTTACAATGTCTGCTCTTCCTCAACATCCCCAGGTAACGTTACGCTGAGCTGCACCACTAATCTGTACCAGTATAAACCAGTAGTAGTCAGTACCTCCTCCAGTATAAACCAGTAGTAGTCAGTACCTCCTCCAGTATAAACCAGTAGTAGTCAGTACCTCCTCCAGTATAAACCAGTAGTAGTCAGTACCTCCTCCAGTATAAACCAGTAGTAGTCAGTACCTCCTCCAGTATAAACCAGTAGTAGTCAGTACCTCCTCCAGTATAGACCAGTAGTAGTCAGTACCTCCTCCAGTATAAACCAGTAGTAGTCAGTACCTCCTCCAGTATAGACCAGTAGTAGTCAGTACCTCCTCCAGTATAAACCAGTAGTAGTCAGTACCTCCTCCAGTGTAAACCAGTAGTAGTCAGTACCTCCTCCAGTATAAACCAGTAGTAGTCAGTACCTCCTCCAGTATAAACCAGTAGTGGTCAGTACCTCCTCCAGTATAAACCAGTAGTAGTCAGTACCTCCTCCAGTATAGACCAGTAGTAGTCAGTACCTCCTCCAGTATAGACCAGTAGTAGTCAGTACCTCCTCCAGTATAAACCAGTAGTAGTCAGTACCTCCTCCAGTATAAACCAGTAGTAGTCAGTACCTCCTCCAGTATAAACCAGTAGTAGTCAGTACCTCCTCCAGTATAAACCAGTAGTAGTCAGTACCTCCTCCAGTATAAACCAGTAGTAGTCAGTACCTCCTCCAGTGTAAACCAGTAGTAGTCAGTACCTCCTCCAGTATAAACCAGTAGTAGTCAGTACCTCCTCCAGTATAAACCAGTAGTAGTCAGTACCTCCTCCAGTATGAACCAGTAGTAGTCAGTACCTCCTCTAGTTTAAACCAGTAGTAGTCAGTACCTCCTCCAGTATAAACCAGTAGTAGTCAGTACCTCCTCCAGTGTAAACCAGTAGTAGTCAGTACCTCCTCCAGTGTAAACCAGTAGTAGTCAGTACCTCCTCCAGTGTAAACCAGTAGTAGTCAGTACCTCCTCCAGTATAAACCAGTAGTAGTCAGTACCTCCTCCAGTGTAAACCAGTAGTAGTCAGTACCTCCTCCAGTGTAAACCAGTAGTAGTCAGTACCTCCTCCAGTGTAAACCAGTAGTAGTCAGTACCTCCTCCAGTGTAAACCAGTAGTAGTCAGTACCTCCTCCAGTATAAACCAGTAGTAGTCAGTACCTCCTCCAGTGTAAACCAGTAGTAGTCAGTACCTCCTCCAGTAGAAACCAGTAGTAGTCAGTACCTCCTCCAGTGTAAACCAGTAGTAGTCAGTACCTCCTCCAGTGTAAACCAGTAGTAGTCAGTACCTCCTCTAGTATAAACCAGTAGTAGTCAGTACCTCCTCCAGTATAAACCAGTAGTAGTCAGTACCTCCTCCAGTATAAACCAGTAGTAGTCAGTACCTCCTCCAGTTTAAACCAGTAGTAGTCAGTACCTCCTCCAGTATAAACCAGTAGTAGTCAGTAACAGGTGTGTGTGTGTGTGTGTGTGTGTGTGTGTGTGTGTGTGTGTGTGTGTGTGTGCTGCAGGTACTGTGCCGGCACCGTGCCGTGGGGTCACCCCGGTGAACATCAGGACTTTGAACCGCAGCGTCATGACGACGGCTGCATCGAGGTCATCGGCTTCACCATGACGTCTCTGGTGAGCTCTCAGCTGGACTCCTCAGACTGAGGTTGTCACGAGAACCGATGCCTCGGTACCAAGTCGTACCGTAGGTGCCATCAGGGCTCGAGACTAACGCCGTCCCGTCGTCCCGGGGACGCTATAAAATGTGTTTGGGACACAGTAAACTCACTGTTGACGTGTCCAGGGGGCGCTCCCTATCTTTACCTCTCTACATTATATTCACCAATTAATTTTCACTTTTTTTTGACTCGTATACTTTAGATGTTTTTATATTTTGTCTGATGTTTTGTTGGCTGTTGTTCTCTGGTCCTCAGACAAACAATATTTATATCAGTGCTGTCAGAGTTAACCTGATAATAACGCTTTAACGCAAATTCATTTTAACGCCACTAATTTCTTAAACGCATCAACAGCATCTTGTGATTTTTAGGTTGTAGCGGCTCAGTTTTAAAGCTAGAGTGAAGATACTGGTATCATAGTAAACTATAAAACCTGATGAATCCATCGGTACTAACCAGGTCAGACTAGCTGGTCATGAAGGAGGTTAAATAACGCTACGAACTTAAGCTAAATTTTGGTGAGGAAAAACTGTCATGGCCATTCTCAAAGGGGTCCCTTGACCTCTGACCTCCAGATATGTGAATGTGTGAGGGGTTTTGTCCAAAAGGATGTCTGAAAATTCTCCGCAAAATGCCAGAAAAAAGCCTGAAAAATATCCGAAAATGTCCAAAATAAAGGCAGAAGAAAAGTCTGATACTGGTATCATCTGAAACTATAAACCTGATGAATCCATCGGTACCAACCAGGTCAGACTAGCTGGTCATGAAGGAGGTTAAATAACGCTCCAAACTTAAGCTAAATTTTGTCGAGGAAAAACTGTCATGGCCATTTCCAAAGGGGTCCCTTGACCTCTGACCTCCAGATCAGTGAATGTAAATGGGTTCTATGGGTACCCACGAGTCTCCCCTTTACAGACATGCCCACTTTATGATAATCACATGCTCATGTGAGGGTTTCTAATAAATATATACATACATGCATAAACAAGCATATTTGCCCACTCCCATGTTGATAAGAGGATTAAATACTTGACTAATCTCCATTAAAAATAAACAGATAAATGTGATTAATTTGCAATTAATCATGATTAATCGATTCATCGTTCATTACACTCTAATCTTACATTTTTTAGTGTTTTATTTGGTCATTGTTGAAAACGCAAACCTCCATGTAAATAGATGACTCTTTGTCTGTTAATCGATTGACAGCCCTAATATAATTTAATTTATCCTACCACAACATCATATATCAATACCATAATCCATCATGAATGACACCAAAGACACCAAACCCCGCGGTGGATTCACATGACTCATGACATCAGCAGCACCTGTTGGTGACCTGTGCTTGTTTGTGTCCAGGCCACGCTGCAGGTGGGCGGTCACGGCGAGCGGCTCCATCAGTGTAAAGAAGTGACTCTGACCACCTACAAGTCCATCCCCATGCAGGTGGACGGAGAACCCTGCAAACTGGCCCCGTCCATCATCCACATCAACCTGAGGAGCCAGGCCAACATGGTGCAGAAGGCCAAGAGGAGGATCTCCATGCCCCACCTCAACGAGTAATCAATACACTAATCTATCACACTACACACACTCTGACATTCAGGTCCTTTACTGTGTGTGTGTGTGTGTGTGTGTGTGTGTGTGCGCAGTCAGCAGCCGGTTCCTGAGAAGCTGCAGATCAGAGTGAACCGGATCAGCATGGCGGCGTACGAGGCTCTGCACTACGACAAGGACCAGCTGAAGGAAGCCTGTGAGTCAGTGAAGGGTTAACTGAGGCCGGATGAGTAACGTCCTCAGCATGATCGATCAATCAATCAATCAATCAGTCAATCGGTTTTTGCTGGGACAAATACTGAAAAACAAACATATTATTTCCACATTACTGAAAACAAAGGAAATATCAGCTGTTTAATAATAAATTAGTCAATTTAATCTGTGACGTTGGAGGCTGTAGACGTTGGAGGCTGTAGTCGTTGGAGGCTGTAGTCGTTGGAGGCTGTAGACGTTGGAGGCTGTAGACGTTGGAGGCTGTAATCGTTGGAGGCTGTTGACGTTGGAGGCTGTAGACGTTGGAGGCTGTAGACGTTGGAGGCTGTAGACGTTGGAGGCTGTAATCGTTGGAGGCTGTTGACGTTGGAGGCTGTAGTCGTTGGAGGCTGTAGTCGTTGGAGGCTGTAGACGTTGGAGGCTGTAATCGTTGGAGGCTGTAATCGTTGGAGGCTGTAGTCGTTAGAGGCTGTAGTCGTTGGAGGCTGTAGTCGTTGGAGGCTGTAGTCGTTGGAGGCTGTAGACGTTGGAGGCTGTAGTCGCTGGAGGCTGTAGACGTTGGAGGCTGTAATCGTTGGAGGCTGTTGACGTTGGAGGCTGTAGTCGTTGGAGGCTGTAGTCGTTGGAGGCCTTAGTCATAGGAGGCTGTAGACGTTGGAGGCTGTAGTCGTTGGAGGCTGTAGTCGTTGGAGGCTGTAGTCGTTGGAGGCTGTAGACGTTGGAGGCTGTAGTCGTTGGAGGCTGTAGTCGTTGGAGGCTGTAGTCGTCGGAGGCTGTAGACGTTGGAGGCTGTAGTCGTTGGAGGCCTTAGACGTTGGAGGCTGTAGCCGTTGGAGGCTGTAGTCGTCGGAGGCTGTAGACGTTGGAGGCTGTAGTCGTTGGAGGCCGTAGACGTTGGAGGCTGTAGCCGTTGGAGGCTGTAGACGTTGGAGGCTGTAGTCGTTGGAGGCTGTAGTTGTTGGAGGCTGTAGTCGGACCTTAAAGGTTCAGAATCATCACTTTGACCTTGACGTGTCCTTCGTTCCTGCAGCGACTCCTCTGGGAGTGATCACCGTCCCCGGAGACAGCGACCTGGAGACCTGCCGCCTGCTCATCGAGCGTCTCCATGACAACCTGGACCAGGTACACATTGGATCAGAGTATATAATAATAATAATAATAATGATAATAATAACAACAATAATAATTAACATTGTTATTATTAATACTATTTTAATTATTATCAAATTATATTAATATTAATAATCCTAATATTACTACTGATATTAATAATATAACAATAAGTTTAATTATCCATCAATTTACCATTTATGAATGATGCTTATAATAAAGTGTTTGGGTGAAATGTATTGAAATATCTTTATGTA
The DNA here is from genome assembly GCA_916701645.2 of Sebastolobus alascanus. Lineage (NCBI taxonomy): Eukaryota > Metazoa > Chordata > Actinopteri > Perciformes > Sebastidae > Sebastolobus > Sebastolobus alascanus. The sequence continues at coordinate 826,485 of CAKAOJ020000332.1, forward strand.
GAACATTATCTGGATGTTTCTCATGAGTTACTGCTGTTAGAGAACTGTTGTTGTGACTTTCACATTAAAGTGTTTATCAGTGATTATTAAATCGGGGGGGGAGAGTATTTCTTTTCTGTCACTCTGATAAAAGACCAGTAAACTCTGTTCTTTGTGCTCCTTCAGGACTGTGACGCCATGAAGGGAGAGTGTCTGTCTTCTCAGAAGTTGTCCATGAAGTGGTGTTTCCTCGACTGTAAGTCCAAACCGACTCATCACAGAGTCCGGCTCACTCCGGCTCACTCTAACGAACTCACACCTGCTCTTTGTGTTTCAGGTACGACCGCGGATCGCTTCTACCGGATCGACCGAGCTCAGGTGTGACGGCAGATTAACTGAACTTCTATGGAGGGCGGAACCTCCCAAAATCAACAATAAATAAATAGATAAATGAATGATTGGAAAAATAAATACATAAATATGTCATTAAATGTAGCAAAAATAATATAAAAAATAAATGTTGCCATTAATGAATTGATAAAATGTGACATACAGTAAATTTATATTTCTGTTTTAATTTGCTTCTTTATTTATTTATCGTTGTATTAATTCCCTTATTTATTTACTCTTCTGTTTAATTTTCCCATATATATATTTATGTATTTATTTTTAGTAATTAAAGTATTTTTGCATTTATTTTTTATTTATTCATTTATTTTTGCATTTATTTATTTTTGCATTTATTTATTTATTTTTGCATTTATTTTTTTATTTTTGCATTTATTTATTTATTTTATATTTTGTTGTTAAATGTATGTATTTGTTTATTTACGTGTTTATGCATTGAGCCCCCTCATTTGCATAATGAGGCAGAAATGCATAAAGAAAAGAAAACAGAAATAAATAACTTTTAGGAAATAAATAAGGGGTGAAATGCAAAGGAAAAATCGTGCAGAACTAAATAAATGTATTTTATTTTATTGGTTTAAAAGGACTGTGTGCACAGACATTAATTGTTTACTTAAAAACAAAAAGATGGGTGCACCAGATATTTAATACATACATTTAAAAATAAATATAAAGTAAATAAAAAATAAATGCAAAAATAAATAATTTAATTAAAGAAATGCAAAAATAGATACATTTTAAAATTAATAGAAATAAATACATAAATAAATAGAAGGTTCGGTACTCCATATACTTCCACATTAACACAGAAAAGAACACAGCTGAATGGAACGCAGCCTTTATTTATATTTATTTTATTATTATATTATTTTCTCCAGGAGCACCTGAACTACGTGACGGAGATCTCTCAGGAGGAGCTGTACATCCTGGACCCGGAGATGGTCGTCAAGGAGACGGTGGGCACCTCCCCCGGCATGCCGGACCTGGTGGACTCTGAGGAGCACCAGGACCAGCAGAGACAGTTCTCCTTCCCCTGCTCCCCGAGCTCCGCCACCCCGAGGTGAGAGGCAGCACGTATCATATGTGATCATATATCATTAAAGTGCTTCCATACAAACACAGGAGAATGTAAAACTCCTGCAGCAGCTGGCCACCAGTTCAGAGGCTGAATGAATGTGAATGAGACATGAAATGAGCTCCTGATGCCGTGTGAAGTGTTGTTTCCATGGAGCTGCTGATCTGAAATCCGAAATCAATCATAAAACACGGGAATTAAAACAAACAACACGTCTGTTTCTGTGTGTTTCAGAGTGAGAGACTTCCAGAGGAAGAGGATTTCTAGCGACAGTTCGGTGGCTGACGCTCAGAGCTCCTCTAAGACTGCCCTCTGCAGGTAGCACCACACACACACACACACACACACACACACACACACACACACATTAGTTTTTACCACTTGCAAACATTGCATTGACTTCCATTCAAGTCAAGTTTATTTGTGTCCACCATGGCCAAGCAGCCCAACGCCTGCGATGACCACAGACTTAAATCACCCTTAAATCAACCCTTAAATCAGCACTTTCAGCTGCTGCCCTTCAGGGAAAACATCTATTAATAAAATGTGTCCTGTCTGGATGTGATATGTTGTTTTAATTCACCCTTTTAATATCAGTTTTTGCACATGCAAACCAAAGACAAATGTCTGCTTTTTGTACGCCAAAAGCAGACAATAAAGTATTTTCTATTCTATAAATATATTAAGAAAATATTATATTTTGATGATATGATAAAAATTAATTTGGACCCAGTGGTGAATGAAATTAGGAGAGATCTTCAAAGATGGGACCCTTTATTAATATCACTACTTGGACGGGTTGCCATTATAAAGATGAATGTTTTACTAAATAATAGTATGAGTATTTGTAAATTTGTGTGGAAGTATGACCCAGACTTAAGTTAGAGAAGTTACAGTTACCTGTGGTCAAAGGGGGAATATCACTATCTAATATAATGTACTATCACTGAGCTTCACAACGTAGTTACAGTACAGAGTGGATAAAGAAATGACCTTAATTCTACATTTCTGGATTTGGAGAACACTGTGTGAACCTGCTCTCTGGACATGCCGTTTATAAATGATGCAGTTTCATTAAACCAGAGGTCATCAACCTGCAGCTCTTCAGCTCCTCTCCAGTGGCTCCCTGTGGAGTTATAAAAATGGAAATGAATAACTGTTCTTTGTTTACATTTTCATTTTTATTTATCATTGTTGTAGGTCTATGGTACGACGGTACGACGGAGTATTAGGGCCACATTGAGGAAAAAAGATAAATCTGAGATTTAGAGAATAAAGTCATAATATTATGAGAATAAAGTCATAATATTATGAGAATAAAGTCATAGGTTTACGAGAAAAAAAGTCATAGTATTATGAGAATAAAGTCATAATATTATGAGAATAAAGCCATAATATTATGAGAATAAAATCATAATATTATGAGAATAAAGTCATAGTATTATGAGAATAAAGTCATAATATTAGTATATATATATTGTAGTATAGTAGTAGTAATTTTATGTGTTATTTTCTTTTTTTCTTGTTAAGTTATGACTTTATTCTCGTAATATTACGACTTTTTTTCTCGTAAAGTTATGACTTTATTCTTGTAATATTACGACTTTTTTTCTCGTAAAGTTATGACTTTATTCTCGTAATATTCCGACTTTTTTCTCATAAAGTTATGACTTTATTCTCGTTATATTACGACTTTTTTCTCGTAAAGTTATGACTTTATTCTAGTAATATTATGACTTTTTTTTCTCGTAAAGTTATGAATTTATTCTCGTAATATTACGACTTTTTTTCTCGTAAAGTTAGGACTTTATTCTCGTAATAATACGACTTTTCTCTCGTAAAGTTATGACTTTATTCTCGTAATATTACGACTTTTTTTCTCGTAAAGTCATGACTTTATTCTCGTAATATTACGACTTTTTTTCTCGTAAAGTTATGAATTTATTCTCGTAATATTACGACTTTTTTTCTCGTAAAGTTAGGACTTTATTCTCGTAATATTACGACTTTTCTCTCGTAAAGTTATGACTTTATTCTCGTAATACTACGACTTTTTTTCTCGTAAAGTTATGACTTTATTCTTGTAATATTACGACTTTTTCATAAAGGATAAAGGAAAACTGTATTGTCACAAGTACTTTCAAAACCCAGAATCAGGTACGTAGGTACTTTAAGAGAACAAATACTATGTAATCCTGATTTTGCACAGTCTTGTTCAGATGTGAGTTTCTCAACATGGATGCTGGTATTTCTAAAATACATGATCTCTAAAATCAGACAACTCAGGACGGACTTCGACCTTCCTCAAGCACAATTTTTTTTCCGCTATTTACAACTTAGGAGTTACATCTGAGCCACACCAACATATATAAGAGTGGTTTGTACATGAATCACTTGGAAAATATACTATTATTGAAAGCTTCTTAAAGTATCAAAAGTAAAAACGCTCAAAGCAGAAAAATGTCCCCTGTGACTGTAGTATTATATATTATATCATGAGATTAATATTACTGATGCAGTAATATATAATCAGTATTTTACCGTTGTTGAGGTGTTTTATAATTTGTTGATTTGTTGAAAATCTTAATCTGAAAAGTAACTAAAGCCGTCAGATAAATGTAGAGCAGTAAAAGTACAATATCTCCCTCTGAGATGTAGAGGAGGAGAAGTGGTTTGTCTTGTTATGATGTTATCAGTGTCCTCAAGTATATTATACATGCATATACTATATATACATGTACTGTATATGTATAAATATCAGACTGACTGAGGGGTTTTTGGTTTGTCTGATGGATATTTGTGTAACTTTTTGTTCTACAAAACTCATCAAACTGAATCACAGATCTCTGTCTGTCTGTCAGCTGTGAAATACTTCATGCTACCACGTACACTACACACACATAGTACCTTATACAGTACACACACATAGTACCTTATACACTACACACACATGGTACCTTAGACAGTACACACACATAGTACCTTATACACTACACACACATAGTACCTTATACAGTAAACACACATGGTACCACACACAGTATACGACTTTTTTCTCGTAAAGTTATGACTTTATTCTCGTAATATTACGACTTTTTTTCTCGTTAAGTTATGACTTTATTCTCGTTATATTACGACTTTTTTCTCGTAAAGTTATGACTTTATTCTCGTAATATTACGACTTTTTTTCTCGTAAAGTTATGAATTTATTCTCGTAATATTACGACTTTTTTTCTCGTAAAGTTATGACTTTATTCTCGTAATATTACGACTTTTTTCTCGTAAAGTTATGACTTTATTCTCGTAATATTACGACTTTTTTTCTCGTAAAGTTATGACTTTATTCTCGTAATATTACGACTTTTTTTCTCGTAAAGTTATGACTTTATTCTCGTAATATTACGACACTACACATGCATAGTACCTCAGACAGTACACACACATGGTACCACACACAGTACACATCCTGCCAGAACATGATCTGGGACTTCCTTTGTCACTATCAAAATCTGTTACTTGTAAATGGCTTGTTAGTGTATTTTGGATGTGTTCTAAGCTGCAGCAGCTCTCAGCTCTCCTCCTCCTCCGCTCACCTTTTCTGACCAAATGTGTCGTGATGACTTTTTACGCCTCGTGTTGACTGCATGCGACGCCTCTGTGGCGTCTCCTCTCCTCGTCTCCTCTCCTCGTCTCCTCTCCTCGTCTCCTCTCCTCGTCCCTCTGTGTGTGCGGCTGTAGACGTACCTCAAAGTCACGTCAAACGGCGGCGTTTCGAGGCTCATCTCTGTGCATTACGCATCGCCTCTCTGTGCGTAACGCAGCCTCTGAAGCATCAGACCCGATACCCGATACTGGTATCGGTATCGGTGCATCCCTGACCCCGCTACAACCTCAAAATCACAAGTTGCATTAATGCGTTAAAGAAATTAGTTGCGTTAAAACGAATTTGCGTTTTTACACACTCTCCCTTCACCGCTGTCTTAATGCACGGGCTTATTACACACACACAGTACCTCATAATGTAACACTGCTGGTACCGTGAGCTGAAGCTGCTTCTGAACCTGTCCATCTTGTCCATCTTGTCCATCTTGTCTGTCCATCGTGTCCATCTTGTCCTCGCTGTCCCTCATCTGTGATCTGAAGGAGAGGGGCAAAGATCCTCACTGTCCATCGCTCCAACACCACGCTGGCTGATTTCAGACCCATCATTAGGTACGACTGCATCAGAGAGATGATCCCATCTCCTCCATGTTCATGTCTAACTCTCTGTATTCCCTCCGTCTCTGCTCTCTCTCTCTGACAGTCCTTCCAGTGCTACCTCACACCATCCGGAAAAAGGTAAACACTTTCTTTATGTTGTTCCTCCTCAAGTAAACTACACTGTATACATATGATCATCTTACTGGCTGCGTTTATGGCGACATGTTTTGTAGAAGTCGTAAAATGTTTGAACTTTAGAGAAGATGAGTTTCTCATCACCTGATTTATCACAAATGTGAGGCTGATGACCAAATGAAGGTGATGCATGATGTTAAACTTCATTATTAATGGATCCGTCTGTTCCTCTCTGGTTCTCTCTAGTCCTCTCTAGTCCTCTCTTTGGTCCTCTCTGGTCCTGGTTCAGTGTTGGTCGGGCTGAGCTGCTCACTCACTGTAACGTTGATCTGTTCTTTAGATGCTGAGCTGATGAACTGCATCCAGACTGAAGACCTGAACCGAGTGAGTTTGCTGCTAACGGACAGTTTTCACCTCTGGATCATATCTTAGAAAACCTGAAAGTTTTGATCAAATCTTTATTGATTTGTTTAAAATATTCATAGTACAATAATACTGGTTTTCATTTAATCTTTTGCTTTACTGGATGTTCAGTTTGTTGTGAAGTTATACTCTTAATTTATGCATGAAACTGACTGAAGTGACTCTGATGATGTTGTTGATGTTGTTGTTGTGCAGCTGACGGAGCTCCACCAGCAGGGAGCAAACATCCTGCAGCAGGACGCCGGCGGCTGCACGCTGCTGCATCACGCCGTGGAGGCCGGAAACAAAGAGATCCTCAAGTACCTCATCGACAACGGTGAGAGAAGAACGTACTCTCTGCTCCCGGTGTTCATATATTTATGACTTATTGTCTGATGAACGATGAGCTGCTGAAACACATTTCTTATTAATGTTAAATATGTAAAGACGTCTCAGATAAACACACAGTTCACACTTCGTTCTTCATCTTGAATGTAAGACAAGATGAGTTTGTTTGTACAGAAGCTTCCAACAACCAGATCATTCAAAGTGCTGCTCATGAAACATAAATGGTATTAAGACACGATATAGAAACATAATATGATATTTTATGACTCCTAAATTGAGATGAAGGATAGATGCCGGATGCAGTGTGGTAAAAAATAAACATTATATACATATTTTTTGGGCCGTTTAATTTGATCACATTGGAAAGAGAAGTTGATTTATCTTTTGTCTCATTAAACCTGCGTAAAATCCTGATGAATGTCTCTTTAAAATATTTCTGTTCTGACTGCGAGCAAAAGATCCATCACACAGAAATATCTGCAACGAAGAAATGAAATAAACTGTATAGATAATCTGATAGTGATGTGATCAACACTGGAGAAACTGGACTACAGACTGTATATACAGTATGTGTCACTCTGTGATCCTGTGTCAGTATTATGTTGCCCACGTTAAACCCATTCTTCTGTTTGCATGAAATTATCAATAAAAAAAAGAAACGGGACATAAAAGAGACACAAAACTATAAAAAAAAAGACACAAACAGGAGTTTAAAGGAGTTAAATAAATATATGATAATCTAGAGAATGATCTGAAATGGAATTAAACAGATTAAACAGCTACGGCAAATTGAATTAGATAAAATAACCTTCATAGTTTTGTTCAAAACATCAACAGTGAGTTTGGAGGGAAGTTTCCTGTTTATCTTTAACCATCATTCTGTCTCTTACTGAGTCCTAAAACTTTCATTTCTTAAAGCCGTTGTGGTGACTTTATTGCAGCAGTTTTACTCTCAAGATACAGAACATTTCTAGAAAATACATGAAACAAATGTTTGTTGTTCCCATGTTTTAAAGTTTCTATGTGATTCTTCTCTGATGTGTTTAAACTGATTCTGACGGCTTCAGTTTGGTTTGTAGGAAAAATGTGACAAAATCCCAGTAAAGTCTGGTGCAGCGTCTTTTGTGATATCACCACCGGGGGGCGCCAGCGAAGCAGCATAGTGTAGATAGATAGATAGATAGATAGATAGTTAGATAGATAGATAGATAGATAGATAGATAGATCGATAGATAGATAGATAGATAGATAGATAGATAGATAGATAGATAGATAGATAGATCGATAGATAGATAGATAGATAGATAGATAGATAGATAGATAGATAGATAGATACTTTATTGATCCCGAAGGAAATTTAGGAATAGAATAGAATAGAATTCCTTTATTGTCATTGCACAGAATACAACGAAATTAAATAGCAATCATGACGTTGCATATACATCTATTAATCATTAGTACAAATAAAAAAGAGTAAAAAAAAAGATATAAATAAATAAAAATATGTATTTGCTTGACCTTTAAAAACAATAAGATATTACACTTAAAATATTGCACATATATATATACAAAGTAGCTGTTACTGTAAGTCTCTGTAATTTCAGGGTCCATAAATAAGTTATTATTCCTGCGTCACAGTGCCTATAAAAAAAGTATTCCTCTTGGAAGTTTTTATTTTTTCACATTTAATCAAAATATTTTTTTTTAAATAATTTTTTTTACTGTGATCAACAGAAAAAGACCCGCTCAATGTTTTTAAAAAAGGCCACATTAAATACCCTTTAAAATAATGAAACATGAAAACGTTATTAAAACTATCAATTAAAGATTAATTTGGATAATTGTGAGCTGATTTTCAGCGTAAAACAATGACAGAGTTTGAAGTAAAAACGGACTAAAACGGGGAAAACCATCATTGAGTTTGGTTCCTGTCTGGAGTCTGCTGAACAAATATTTTCCCACAATGCACCTGTGGATTAATGATGTAAAAACGTCAGTTTGTTTTGGTCTCTTTCTACGTTCACCTGCTTGTATCTTGAATGAGTAGAAATAAATTCAGCAGTTTCTCAGCAGTCTGAGTCTTCTCAGCTCTGTTCAGCAGCAGGTTGAAGTTAAACGCTCTTAACAAGCAGCTCTGACGTCCTGTTAATCACTTCAGGATGATTGATTAGTTTGAACTTTCTGCTCCGACTGACAGTTTGTTTGGAGCTGCAAAACATTCCAGCTCTCAACAAACACTCACACTGTGTCACTGGAGGAAATGTGCGGATTCTTTTCCGTTTTTGTTTTGCAAATAAGGTATTTCAGGCAAAAAGAGTTAATCAATATAAGCTGGTCGCACACTTCCAGAACCGTAGTGGGCCAGAGACGCCATCTTTAAAGGTAAACAAAACAAAATATACAACAATATATACAAAAATTCATATACAAACATTTATCAATTAATAATATAGGTAAGAACCTCTCAAGAATAATATCAAGCCACTGGCTGTCATACTTTCTACATGGCTAGAGTGGAATAGAGGCGTCTCTATAGCAACAAAAACTAGGATGTACCTCAAACATATATAGGAGCAGGAATCTAAACACATGAGCCCATGAATATAAAATGAGGGAGAGAACAGCTATAACTGTTATATCTGGAGTAAGTGTCCACATAATTAGCACACGATCACTGCATCACTTCACATTATACATATACAAACCATAGCAAAAGCCCATAATATCATGTGGTCTTTTTTACATGATTATCAATAAATTGCACTTAAAGGGAGCTACAGTTTGTTACTCAACATTTATTTATTTATTCAATCACACAAACAATACAAACACAATATGGAACAGCGTGATCTCCACTGTGTAGGAGCAGAGAGGAGAGAAATGTGATATTACCTGCTCCGCTCTCAAAACATGTAACTGAACTGGTCTACCGTACAGGAGATGGTACTTTACTACCAGCCCAGTCGCACAGCAGCTCGTGAAATAGTCACCAAATTTAAAGGAGCTCTGTGTGAGAATCAGAAATGGCTTGTTAACAGTGACACATGTGGCCGTTAAGTCAACGACTGTTAGCGTCCTGTCGTTCGCGCTACGTAGACGTGAACGAGCATCGGTTTAAACACAGCGAGGCGACGCACACGTGACTGAACGGGATTGACAGCTAAAACCACAACATCACTATATATTTCACATGCTTGGCAGTAACATTAGCTTACCTGTCCAATAGGAATTTTGCCAGCTCGGGGTCCGTTTTAATACCCAAAACTAGTGATGGCGAGTTGAAGCTTCATGAAGCATTGAAGCTTTCCAGCAAATTGGTTCGGAAAAGGGTTCATTTCTCGAGGCTTCATGTGCTCACGCAACCACCTGGTGGCCAAAGAGTGTAAAACAGGCAGATATGATCTTAACCATGTGATCTGTATTTCGCGCCAGTAAAGGCTGTTGGAATGACTATAAACAATGAAAAAAAATCTATTACCATTTAATCCATTTATATCTATATAATATATAGTATAATGTATATTTTCTAGGAAGTAAATAACATACATGTATAATAAACTGTAATTGTTTTGTGAGTAATGCATCTTATGTGTGCCAAGATCCGAACCACTTCTTGAACCAGTGACGCGGTATGGCCGGGCAGCGAGGCTTCGGACGTCATCAATGACGTCATTGGTCTAAAACGATACAAGCCTCGATACGCGCATCGCGGAAAACTTCCTGGATTACTCGACACACGCTCCGAAGCCTCGGCACAGCACGTAACATCACTACCCAAAACCAAACGAAGGTCCCTCCATGTTTCCCCCCGACGTCGGTCACATTCCTGTTTCACAGACGGGCTGCACCAGATATAACATTAGTTGGTTTTTTTTTGTTTGTGTTGGAGTCTGAGTTGTGGTGGGGGCTGGTCGTTTGTTGGCGTTAGCGGACTCCATTTCTAACGGAACATTAGCATTCATTGCACACTGTTAGCCCTGTAGCGGAGCTGAAGAGAGTAAAGGCGCTCGTAAGCGTGCATGACGTCACCTCTGTTGGATTTTCCCGCATTCTTCACATTAAAAGCAGTCTACAGGCTGATAGAAGAAACCCAGAAAGTCGCAAAAGGTCACATTTTTTTTTTGTGAAAAAAATTACATACTGTCCCTTTAATGTATTGATTCGTGTACATAGACACAAATTTCACATTTTTTTCGTGATGGTCAGCACGAAATCAATTCGTATGTAATCCACGTAATGGTGAACCAGGAAGTATAAAGAGCGGCGAACGCCGTGTAGGGAGGAGGTCGGGGGGGATGGGTGGGTCTAAAAACACCAGACTTTCACCAGGAGACCTTTAATGGTGCCCCGTGTGAGGCAACTTTGATTTATTGTCACGTAACTTCTGTACTTCATTTACAGCACTTCTGGAGTTATTTTAACTCAAACCACCATCTTTTACTTAAACTAACGAAGTAGTTTTATTTTGAAAAGACTGGAGCGGAAATTGAAAGGTGCGTCACGTGTTGCTGGACATTCGTAGGAAAACGCATGAAAAATACGTTGTTGAAAGTCGTGACACGAATCAAATGGATTAAATTTCGTGACTATTTCACAAACTGCTGTGAGACTATGATGTTACTACACACACACACACACACTGACAAAATATAAAACATAAACATCATTATCATTCAATTTATTTCTATACAGTTTCTTAAAACTAAATAATATTTGAACATTTTGAATAATTTCTGTGAATTCCTCAGTTTGACTCCAAACACGTTTGACTTTCTTTTTCTTTCTTTCTATATTATTTTGTATTTATTCAGTTGTGTAATTCAGTTCATGTTGCCTCGAGTTTCTTTCTCTGTAGAAGCTGTTAGTTTCTTCTCTCTCCTGCACAACTTTTTGTTTATGTCATGTTTATCTCAGTAAATGTTGGTAAAAGTGTGTTCTTATATATATATCTGAGATAAAGGTGAATTTCTTCGTACAGTTTGTTGATGTTTCTAAATGCATGTTGTTTCTGTTTCGTTACTTAGTGCCGACGTCTCACCTGGACATAACAGAGAAGGAGACGTGAGTCAAATTTCTTTATAAATACCTGTTAATCATCTCTCCTCCGCCACACTTTAAACTGCATTTACTGTTTTTATGTGTTATTAATATTCAAGTTGTGTGTTTCCAGAGGTGAGACGGCGCTCCATAAAGCCGCCTCCTCCTGTCAGAGGAGCATCTGTCACTACCTGGTGGAGGCCGGGGCGTCGCTCATGAAGACAGACCTGCAGGTAAACCATCACTCACCTGTGACACACACTCACATGTTGACACTGTGAGCAACACACTCGACCTGCCAGGTGAGAAACTTCAGTCTGTAAAATGAGACACTGAGTTGGCTGCAGACCTTCAAAGCTTCTCTACAACATTCCTCTGAACGATGACGGGGACAAATGTCTCGAACACAAAGCTTGAATCCATCCAGGGAGTCAATACGAATCCAGATATCACAAACATTTGAGATGACAAACTGTGATTGGAGGCTCTAGAGAGCTACAATATGAGAGAAACGTTTCAGAGATGGAGAGTAAATGTTGATCATATTTAGCCTTCTGCTAACAGCAGCCGTGAGCCGTTGGCTGCTGTTAGCAGAAGGCTAAACTATTAGCAACCCTTTCTCTCCATCTCTGAAACGCTTCTCCCATATTGTCCGACTCTCTTTTTGACTGACTTTACTGAAGGATAGTTAACTATAGACATCCAAAGATTTATACGCCCTCAGTTTATCTTTACAGAGCTGCCGTTGGCCTCCAGCCCTCACCATTTTATTTAACAACTAATCGATTAATCAAGAAAATAATCAACAATGAAAAAAACCATTAATTGCAGCCCTAAACATTATTCTGACACTGACACTCAGCAGTGGCAACTTCCTAATACATGAGGCGGCTTCCTTCTGCATGAGGCTGCTTCCTGCTGCATGAGGCTGCTTCCTGCTGCATGAGGCTGCTTCCTGCTGCATGTGGCGGCTTCCTGCTGCATGAGGCGGTTTCCTGCTGCATGAGGCGGTTTCCTGCTGCATGAGGCGGTTTCCTGTTACATGAGGCTGCTTCCTGCTGCATGAGGCGGCTTCCTGCTGCATGTGGCGGCTTCCTGCTGCATGAGGCTGCTTCCTGCTGCATGTGGCGGCTTCCTGCTGCATGAGGCGGTTTCCTGTTACATGAGGCTGCTTCCTGCTGCATGAGGCGGCTTCCTGCTGCATGTGGCGGCTTCCTGCTGCATGAGGCGGTTTCCTGCTGCATGAGGCGGCTTCCTGCTGCATGAGGCGGTTTCCTGCTGCATGAGGCGGTTTCCTGTTACATGAGGCTGCTTCCTGCTGCATGAGGCGGCTTCCTGCTGCATGTGGCGGCTTCCTGCTGCATGAGGCTGCTTCCTGCTGCATGTGGCGGCTTCCTGCTGCATGAGGCGGTTTCCTGTTACATGAGGCTGCTTCCTGCTGCATGAGGCGGCTTCCTGCTGCATGTGGCGGCTTCCTGCTGCATGAGGCGGTTTCCTGCTGCATGAGGCGGCTTCCTGCTGCATGAGGCGGTTTCCTGCTGCATGAGGCTGCTTCCTGCTGCATGAGGCGGTTTCCTGCTGCATGAGGCGGTTTCCTGTTACATGAGGCTGCTTCCTGCTGCATGAGGCGGCTTCCTGTTACATGAGGCTGCTTCCTGCTGCATGAGGCTGCTTCCTGTTACATGAGGCTGCTTCCTGCTGCATGAGGCTGCTTCCTGTTACATGAGGCGGTTTCCTGTTACATGAGGCTGCTTCCTGCTGCATGAGGCTGCTTCCTGCTGCATGAGGCGGTTTCCTGCTGCATGAGGCGGTTTCCTGTTACATGAGGCTGCTTCCTGCTGCATGAGGCGGCTTCCTGTTACATGAGGCTGCTTCCTGCTGCATGAGGCTGCTTCCTGTTACATGAGGCTGCTTCCTGCTGCATGAGGCTGCTTCCTGTTACATGAGGCGGTTTCCTGTTACATGAGGCTGCTTCCTGCTGCATGAGGCTGCTTCCTGTTACATGAGGCTGCTTCCTGCTGCATGAGGCTGCTTCCTGTTACATGAGGCTGCTTCCTGCTGCATGAGGCTGCTTCCTGTTACATGAGGCTGCTTCCTGCTGCATGAGGCTGCTTCCTGTTACATGAGGCTGCTTCCTGCTGCATGAGGCTGCTTCCTGTTACATGAGGCTGCTTCCTGCTGCATGAGGCGCTTCCTGTTACATGAGGCTGCTTCCTGCTGCATGAGGCTGCTTCCTGTTACATGAGGCTGCTTCCTGCTGCATGAGGCTGCTTCCTGTTACATGTGGCTGCTTCCTGCTGCATGAGGCTGCTTCCTGCTGCATGTGGCGGCTTCCTGCTGCATGAGGCGGTTTCCTGCTGCATGTGGCGGCTTCCTGCTGCATGAGGCGGCTTCCTGCTGCATGTGGCGGCTTTCCTGCTTGCATGAGGCGGTTTCCTGCTGCATGAGGCGGCTTCCTGCTGCATGAGGCGGTTTCCTGCTGCATGAGGCGGTTTCCTGTTACATGAGGCTGCTTCCTGCTGCATGAGGCTGCTTCCTGTTACATGAGGCTGCTTCCTGCTGCATGAGGCTGCTTCCTGCTGCATGAGGCTGCTTCCTGTTACATGAGGCTGCTTCCTGCTGCATGAGGCTGCTTCCTGTTACATGAGGCTGCTTCCTGCTGCATGAGGCTGCTTCCTGTTCCATGAGGCTGCTTCCTGCTGCATGAGGCTGCTTCCTGTTACATGAGGCTGCTTCCTGCTGCATGAGCTGCTTTCCTGTTACATGAGGCTGCTTCCTGCTGCATGAGGCTGCTTCCTGCTGCATGAGGCGGCTTCCTGTTACATGAGGCTGCTTCCTGCTGCATGAGGCTGCTTCCTGTTACATGAGGCTGCTTCCTGCTGCATGAGGCTGCTTCCTGTTACATGAGGCTGCTTCCTGCTGCATGAGGCGGCTTCCTGTTACATGAGGCTGCTTCCTGCTGCATGAGGCTGCTTCCTGTTACATGAGGCTGCTTCCTGCTGCATGAGGCTGCTTCCTGTTACATGAGGCTGCTTCCTGCTGCATGAGGCTGCTTCCTGTTACATGAGGCTGCTTCCTGCTGCATGAGGCGGTTTCCTGCTGCATGAAGCGGCTTCCTGCTGCATGAGGCTGCTTCCTGCTGCATGAGGCGGCTTCCTGTTACATGAGGCTGCTTCCTGCTGCATGAGGCGGTTTCCTGCTGCATGAAGCGGCTTCCTGCTGCATGAGGCTGCTTCCTGCTGCATGAGGCGGTTTCCTGCTGCATGAGGCTGCTTCCTGCTGCATGAGGCGGTTTCCTGCTGCATGAGGCGGCTTCCTGCTGCATGAGGCGGCTTCCTGCTGCATGAGGCTGCTTCCTGCTGCATGAGGCGGTTTCCTGTTACATGAGGTTGCTTCCTGCTGCATGAGGCGGCTTCCTGTTACATGAGGCTGCTTCCTGCTCCATGAGGCTGCTTCCTGCTGCATGAGGCTGCTTCCTGCTCCATGAGGCTGCTTCCTGCTGCATGAGGCGGCTTCCTGCTGCATGAGGCTGCTTCCTGTTACATGAGGCGGTTTCCTGCTGCATGAGGCTGCTTCCTGCTGCATGAGGCTGCTTCCTGCTGCATGAGGCTGCTTCCTGCTGCATGAGGCTGCTTCCTGCTGCATGCGGCTGCTTCCTGCTGCGTGCGGCGGCCCCGCGTGGCGTTCTCAGCCACAGTGGCGGCCACCAGTCCGAGCCGTCCCACCAACATTTTAAAAGAATCTCCAGCAGTATTTGACCCACTTCTCTAAAGTGATTAATGTTGTGTGTCATTGAGAAACGAAGCGCCGCAGGATGCCCGGCCTCGCTCCGACACACACAAAGGCCGCGACTCACCGTTGCCATGGTGAAGCTAGTGGTAACAGGAAGCAGCCCATAATCTGAGTTTCTTTTTCTTCTTCTTCTCCTCCAGCTAATGAAAAGAGTTCATGTGTTAGTTAGTGTGTAAAGTGTTGGTGTGAAGCCGAGATCCACTGAAGGGTTAGAGAGGAGAGGCCTTTATTATCCTCCTTTAATTCTCACACCATCCATCTATCAATCTGTCTATTGATCCATCTATTGATTTATCTGATGATCTATCTATTGATCTGTCTATATATCCATCTATTGATCCATCTATCTATCGATCCATCTATCAATCTGTCTATTGATCCATCTATTGATTTATCTGATGATCTATCTATTGATCTGTCTATTGATCTATCTCTTAATCGACAATAAAACGTTAATCTGTAGATCATTTATTACAAACTGCTGCTGTGCAGCCAAACATAGTTAAACCCAGAAAGGTTTAATTTAGATTCTTGATTATTAATTATATTATTTATTAATAATTTAGATTCTTGTGTCGATCCAAACATTAGAACACACTAAATCTGTCAGGCTGAATTTAGCAGAAACGTTTGTAAAAGAACTGCAGAATATTTCCTTTTAAAACTGGAAGATTAGAGCCATTAACGTGTGGAGAGTTTCTTTACGGCACTCTACTGTTTCTTTACTGCATTTCTTTACTGTACTGTACTTTGTTACTTTACATCATTTCTTTACTGCACTCTACTCCGTTTCTTTACTGCACTCTACTGCGTTTCTTTTCTATGTTTCTTTACTGCACTCTACTGCGTTTCTTTACTGCACTCTACTGCGTTTCTTTTCTACGTTTCTTTACTGCACTCTACTGCGTTTCTTTTCTACGTTTCTTTACTGCACTCTACTGCGTTTCTTTTCTACGTTTCTTTACTGCACTCTACTGCGTTTCTTTTCTACGTTTCTTTACTGCACTCTACTGCGTTTAATTTCTACGTTTCTTGACTGCACTCTACTGCGTTTCTTTTCTATGTTTCTTTACTGCACTCTACTGCGTTTCTTTACTGCACTCTACTGCGTTTCTTTTCTACGTTTCTTTACTGCACTCTACTGCGTTTCTTTTCTACGTTTCTTTACTGCACTCTACTGCGTTTCTTTTCTACGTTTCTTTACTGCACTCTACTGCGTTTCTTTACTGCACTCTACTGCGTTTCTTTTCTACGTTTCTTTACTGCAATCTACTGCGTTTCTTTTCTACGTTTCTTTACTGCACTCTACTGCGTTTCTTTTCTACGTTTCTTTACTGCAGTCTACTGCGTTTAATTTCTACGTTTCTTTACTGCACAATACTGCATTTCTTTTCTGTGTTTCTTTACTGTACTCTTTTGCGTTTCTTTACTGCACTCTACTGCGTTTCTTTTCTACATTTCTTTACTGCACTCTACTGCGTTTCTTTTCTACGTTTCTTTACTGCACTCTACTGCGTTTCTTTTCTACGTTTCTTTACTGCACTATACTGCGTTTCTTTTCTACGTTTCTTTACTGCACTCTACTGCGTTTCTTTACTGCACTCTACTGCGTTTCTTTTCTACGTTTCTTTACTGCACTCTACTGCGTTTCTTTTCTACGTTTCTTTACTGCACTCTACTGCGTTTCTTTTCTACGTTTCTTTACTGCACTCTACTGCGTTTAATTTCTACGTTTCTTGACTGCACTCTACTGCATTTCTTTTCTGTTTCTTTACTGCACTCTTTTGCGTTTCTTTACTGCACTCTACTGCGTTTCTTTTCTACGTTTCTTTACTGCACTCTACTGCGTTTCTTTTCTACGTTTCTTTACTGCACTCTACTGCGTTTCTTTTCTACGTTTCTTTACTGCACTATACTGCGTTTCTTTTCTACGTTTCTTTACTGCACTCTACTGCGTTTCTTTACTGCACTCTACTGCGTTTCTTTTCTACGTTTCTTTACTGCACTCTACTGCGTTTCTTTTCTACGTTTCTTTACTGCACTCTACTGCGTTTAATTTCTACGTTTCTTTACTGCACTCTACTGCATTTCTTTACTGCACAATACTGCATTTCTTTTCTGTGTTTCTTTACTGCACTCTACTGCGTTTCTTTACTGCACTCTACTGCGTTTCTTTACTGTACTCTACTGCGTTTCTTTACTGCACTCTACTGCGTTTCTTTACTGCACTCTACTGCGTTTCTTTTCTACGTTTCTTTACTGCACTATACTGCGTTTCTTTACTGCACTCTACTGCGTTTCTTTTCTACGTTTCTTTACTGCACTCTACTGCGTTTCTTTTCTACGTTTCTTTACTGCACTCTACTGCGTTTAATTTCTACGTTTCTTTACTGCACTCTACTGCATTTCTTTACTGCACAATACTGCATTTCTTTACTGCACAATACTGCATTTCTTTTCTGTTTTTCTTTACTGCACTCTACTGCATTTCTTTACTGCACAATACTGCATTTCTTTACTGCACAATACTGCATTTCTTTTCTGTTTTTCTTTTCTGCACTCTACTGCGTTTCTTTACTGCACTCTACTGCGTTTCTTTACTGCACAATACTGCATTTCTTTTCTGTTTTTCTTTACTGCACTCTACTGCGTTTCTTTACTGCACTCTACTGCATTTCTTTACTGCACAATACTGCATTTCTTTACTGCACAATACTGCATTTCTTTTCTGTTTTTCTTTACTGCACTCTACTGCGTTTCTTTACTGCACTCTACTGCATTTCTTTACTGCACAATACTGCATTTCTTTTCTGTTTTTCTTTACTGCACTCTACTGCGTTTCTTTACTGCACTCTACTGCGTTTCTTTACTGCATTCTACTGCGTTTCTTTACTGCACTCTACTGCCTTTCTTTACTGCACTCTACTGCCTTTCTTTTCTACGTTTCTTTACTGCACAATACTGCATTTCTTTTCTGCGTTTCTTTACTGCACTCTACTGCGTTTCTTTACTGCACTCTACTGCCTTTCTTTTCTACGTTTCTTTACTGCACAATACTGCATTTCTTTTCCGTGTTTCTTTACTGCACTCTACTATGTTTCTTTACTACACTCTACTGTGTCTGTTATTTCAGCGTGTCA
>CAKAOJ020000332.1:850000-865000 GCA_916701645.2 Sebastolobus alascanus
TATAATTATTTTAATAAACTTATCTGTAGATTAATCAGTGAAGAAAATAATTATAATATATAATAATAATCTTTCAGCTAACTTATATATTTAAAATCTTGATTTTGATGTGATGATGTATTTAGAAGAAGTTACTTAAACTTTATTTTGAAAGGATTTTATATCTTAAAACACAGGACAAGTTTATTGTAGCCGAGAATATATAAATGCATTTTCCTCTTATATATTTTCTTATAGACATTTATAGGATTTATCTTCTTTCTTATTCTTATGTTGGTGATAAATGAGAATTTTTTTTAATAGGTTTGATTTTTATCTTTTTTTCTGGTTTTGCGTAATTTTGTTTTGTTTATTTTTGTGATTGTTAATAAAAAAAAACAAGAAAGAAAGTTCAGAACTGTTGGGAAGGAGTTTGTTTATGTAATATTAAATAATAATCATTTAAAAAAAATAATAGTGTTTTAATCAAATCTGTGTTTTTTCCGCGTGGTCCAGAAAGAGAAATACTAGAGTATACAGACGTTACAGATGTTTTGTCCTCCGGCTCAGTTTCATACTGTTGTTGTTTGTTAAAGTCAGCTGGAGAAGCTCAACTCAAGTTATTTCATTTACAGCTTCAGAGTTTTTATTTTATTTAAATTAATTCTCCAAAAGTCGCTTTTCTACCAACTGAAGAGAGAGAAACAAAATCTCAGAATTATCTTCAAATTTTTGTCTTCACGTTTGTGCCGTTAAAAGTCTTCATGTCATCGCCACGGCGATCGGACACAACCTCCAACATTCACCCGTTTTCTGTTTGTGACCCTTGAAAACAAACGTTGGAGTTTGTCTCATGTTGGCGTCCGGATGTGAGAGTGAACTCTGAGATTCAGGAGGAACTTCCTCTAAATGTTGCTCCTAGTTTTGAACTAAAGGAGCATCTCGCTCCTTTTCTTCATGCTGAGATTTCATTGTTTTCTTATGCAGATGAGTTTCTATTCAGGGCGGGGGGGTATGTGGGGGGGGGGGGGGGGGGGGGGGGGGGGGGGGGGGGGGGGGGGGGTATGTGGTGGGGGGGGGGGGGGTATGTGTTGGGGGGGGGTCGGCTCCTAAGACGTGGCGTGGAATCTGTGTTCAGCTTTAGAGAAATGAAACCAGGCTAGAGGAGGCTTTGTTTTGGGCCAATGAATCAGTATTCTTTTGAGGGGAAATCTAAAGGGCTCTTTCAGACGCTGCTGCCCCCCCCTCTCCTCCTCCTCCTCCTCCTCCTCCTCCTCCTCATTGATGGAGGACAGACTGGAGGCCTGCTGAGAGCCCGTTCTCTCCTCATAAAGGCCTCAGGAGGAGCGAGAGGAGCAGGATTTGCTCGGCCAGCTGACATGTGAAAGAGGAGCTCTGCTTTAAAGGAGTTCTGAAAGAGGAGGCTGTCATCTCTCAGCACAATAACAACACAGAGGCAGAGAGGTGCTTTATGGGTAATTGACTCTCCCTCTCTCGCTGATGGATGCCGTCAGTAAACAGTGAAGGAAGGTTTTAATCATGAGCAGAGACATAAAGAGGAGTAATAATAATAAAAATAATAATAATAATAATAATAATAATAATAATAATAATAATGATAATAATAATAATAATAATAATAATAATAATGATAATAATAATAATAATAATAATAATGATAATAATAATATTAATAATAATAATAATAATGATGATAATGATATGATAATAATAATAATAATAATAATAATGATGATGATAATAATAATAATAATAATAATAATAATAATAATAATAATAATGATAATAATGATAATAATAATAATGATAATAATAATAATAATAATAATAATAATAATAATAATAATAACAGAGGTCAGTGTGGTGAGAACAGCAGCAGTATGTATGAATACATTAGCCTACTTCTATAATCCTGATGCCGCCGCCGCGACTACAATACTCAGATTATGGGGTTTAGCGTTCGGAGGTTTGGGGGGTCGAGCTGAAAAGGGGAGCAGATTTGATCTGGACTAAATGTGGACCATCTGGCCCGAGCAGGCCGAGCCGAGCCGAGCCGAGCCGGGTCGGATCACGCTACGGATCCAGATCACGTCAGCAGCAAAACAAATAATACATAAATAAATACATAATAATAAATAAATAAAATAATAGACTTTCTTTGTTAATTCAGGCAAATCTCTACAGATAGATAGAAAACAGAGGTCTCCCCCCCCCCCAGTCTCTTTGTAGTTGTTTTTTGTCAGTTTGTAGTTTTTCATCTCTTTGTAGTTGTTTTGAATCAATTTGTGGTTGTTTGGTATCTGTTTTATGTCTCTTTGTAGTTGTTTTGTGTCTCTTTGTAGTTGTTTTTATGTCTCTTTGTAGTTGTTTAGTAGTTGTTTTTCATCTCTTTGTCATTGTTTTGAATCAATTTGTGGTTGTTTGGTATCTGTCTGTAGTCTCTTTGTAGTTGTTTTGTGTCTCTTTGTATTCTTTTTGTAGTTTTTTGCATCTCTTTGTAGTTCTTTTGTGTCTCATTTTAGTCTTTGTAGTTGTTTAGCATCTCTTTGTAGTCTCTTGTTTTTTTCATCTTTGTAGTTGTTTTGCATCTCTTAGTATTTTTTTTATGTCTTTGTAGTATCTTAGTAATTTTTGCATCTCTTTGTAAATTTTGCATCTCTTTGTAATATCTTTGTAGTTGTTTTGCATCTCTGTAGCTCTACATGTCTTTGTAGTGTCTTTGTAGTTGTATTGCATCACTTTATCATTGTGGTTGTTTTGCTTCTCTTTGTATTCGTTTTGCTTCTCTTTGTAGTATCTTTGTGGCTGTTTTCTATCTCTTTATAGTTGTTTTCTATCTCTTTATAGTTGTTTTCCATCTCTTTGTAGTTGTTTTGCATATCTTTGTAGCTGATTTGTGTCTCTTTGTAGTTGTTCTGTGTCTCTTTAAAGTTGTTTTGCGATGTTATTTTAGATAGAAAGAGAAAAATAGTCTGTCAAACCATCATTCAGTCAGTAATAATATGAATTAATAATGATAATAATGGTAATATTGCAGATAAAAACAAAGTGTTAGGACTCTGGATAGTTGATGCTCCTGGTCGAAGCTGCAGTGTGTTTTTTTACATGGTTGTGGTTGTGTTTTAATCATGGATGTTTATCTCTGATTATCTCTTTATTTTCGTGTCTGTGTGTCTGCAGAATGAGAAGTTTGTTGTCAGTGACGCTGCTGCTGCTCGTCGCTCTGACGCTCTCCACCGAGGCCAACAAGAGAGACAAAATCCACAAAGGTCAGTATTTAAATAACACTGATATCATGTGATCAGCCAGGCTCAGTTCACTGGAGCCGGATGTAGAGCTCAACCCTGGAATAGGATTTCATTCACACTAAATATATTATGTTATTATTTTAGACTAAAGAGCCTAGTGAGGCTGTACGGAGACGCAGTGGTGTTTTGAGCTAAATGCTAACATTAGCATGCTAACAATGCTAACATGCAATGTTTAGCGGGTATTATGTTCAACATATTCACCACAGCAGTACAAAAGTACGAATTATTAAAAGTAAAAGTACTCTTATGCTCTTTTATTGTAATGCGGCACGCAATATTATTATATAGTACATTTTTGGATTATTATTACTGATTATTATAGGTGTGAAATAAACATTTAATGGTATGTTTGGTTGAGGTGGATCTAAAATGTATTTACGACAGACTGTATATAAGAAGTGACGTCACCCATTGGTTTGAGGACTTCTGTTTTCAAGCCTCAAGTTCGCTATTTTATCCGTCGCCATCTTGGTTTTTGTCCGTCTCCATCTTGGTTTTTGGCCGTCTCCATCTTGGTTTTTGGCCGTCGCCATCTTGGTTTTTGGCCGTCTCCATCTTGGTTTTTGTCCGTCGCCATCTTGGTTTTTGTCCGTCTCCATCTTGTTTTTTTTCCGTCGCCATCTTGGTTTTTGTCCGTCGTCGCCATCTTGGTTTTTGTCCGTCGTCGCCATCTTGGTTTTTGTCCGTCGCCATCTTGGTTTTTGGCCGTCTCCATCTTGGTTTTTGTCGGTCGCCATCTTGGTTTTTGTCCGTCGCCATCTTGGTTTTTGTCCGTCTCCATCTTGGTTTTTGTCCATCTCCATCTTGGTTTTTTTCCGTCGCCATCTTGATTTTTGGTCGTCGCCATCTTGGTTTTTGTCCGTCGCCATCTTGGTTTTTGTCCGTCGCCATCTTGGTTTTTGTCCGTCTCCATCTTGGTTTTTTTCCGTCGCCATCTTGATTTTTGGTCGTCGCCATCTTGGTTTTTGTCCATCGCCATCTTGGTTTTTGTCCGTCGCCATCTTGGTTTTTGTCCGTCTCCATCTTGGTTTTTGTCCGTCTCCATCTTGGTTTTTGTCCGTCGTCGCCATCTTGGTTTTTGTCCGTCGTCGCCATCTTGGTTTTTGTCCGTCGTCGCCATCTTGGTTTTTGTCCGTCTCCATCTTGGTTTTTGGTCGTCGCCATCTTGGTTTTTGTCCGTCGTCGCCATCTTGGTTTTTGTCCGTCTCCATCTTGGTTTTTGTCCGTCGCCATCTTGGTTTTTGTCCGTCGTCGCCATCTTGGTTTTTGTCCGTCGTCGCCATCTTGGTTTTTGTCCGTCTCCATCTTGGTTTTTGTCGGTTGCCATCTTGGTTTGTGGTCGTCTCCATCTTGTCTCAGAGACTTCTTTACAACCGGAGGAGTCGCCCCCTGCTGGCTGGTAGAAAGAATGCAGGTTTAAGACCTCTGATATATACAGTTTAATCTGTAACAATACTTCACATTTTATAAACTTGTATCTAAGTTTAGCTGTCAGAGAAATGTAGTATAAAGTATAAAGGTACAAAAAATGGAAATATTGGAGTAAAGCACCTTAAAGTACATCATCAGTAAATGCATCTAGTTTCTTTCCACCACTGAATTTAATTATGTTCTATCATTTTAGGGAAGTTTGTTGAGAATTGTTTCAGTGAAACATCTCTTTTAATTCATTATAATGTATAAACTGAATCTGGAGATCAACATATTGCAGTAGTTATTTGTATGAAACTACATTTCCTCATCCTGTCCGTCTACTTCTGTTTGAACCTCAGGTTTTTACAGGAATGCATTTCATGACAGGAATGCAGAGCTTGCTGCAGGTTAAAGAGAGAGATAACAAGTTGTTCCTGTTAGAGGTAAAATGAGTGACTCTTCTGAGAAACTCACTGAGCATTAACTGGAAAACAGGAGGTCGAACACGTGTTCACTTCTGTCGTATTCAGGTCTCGTCTGGTTTTACTGGTTTGTTTCGTCCTCAGACTCGTATTTCAGCCTCCGCAGGTGTTCTGCTTCTTAAATAAATACAATTCAAAGATCCTCTCCAACCAATGATGGTGTCTAACAAACAGACACTCCTTTATTTTTGTGACATATAAGCATAAGCTTGATCATGTGACTCTGTGCTCTACCAGGTAGTAAACATGATCATGTGACTCTGTGCTCTACCAGGTAGTAAACATGATCATGTGACTCTGTGCTCTACCAGGTAGTAAACATGATCATGTGACTCTGTGCTCCACCAGGTAGTAAACATGATCATGTGACTCTGTGCTCTACCAGGTGGTAACATGATCATGTGACTGTGTGCTCCACCAGGTAGTAAACATGATCATGTGACTCTGTGCTCCACCAGGTGGTAAACATGATCATGTGACTCTGTGCTCCACCAGGTAATAAACATGAGAAGCCGCGGCCTGCTTCCGACTGCTCCTCTGCAGAGACTCGGTACGGGAAGTGTGTTCCAGAACACGGCGACTGTGGAGACGGTCTGAGAGACGCCACCTGCAAAGATCACACCGACAAGATCCCCTGCAAGATCCCCTGCAACTGGAAGAAGGACATCAGTAAGACGCTGTAGTGAAGCTGCATGTTGTGGATTCATCATCCAGAATGAATGAGGGTTAAAGGTTTTAATGTTTTTCCCCTCAGGTGACTGTAAGTATAAGTTCGGCCAGTGGGGATCCTGCGACGCCGACACCAACACGAAGAGCCGGTCAGGAACTCTGAAGCGAGCGATGTTCAACGCCGAGTGTCAAACCACCGTCAAGGTGTCCAAACCCTGCTCCCCCAAAGTGAAGAAGACCAGAGGTGAGAGCTGAAAGCTCTGCTCATGTTACATTCATTCAGATATTCTGATTAGTCGATTAAATTCACCAGAAATTACATTCGTAGGACGATTTGAAGACAATGACGGTTTCACTCGTGTTTCCAATTTTGAATTAGAATTTCAAAGCAATTTAAATCATCATATTTGTGGTTTAAAGGTACAGTAACGCTCCTCTCTGTCTCAGAGAAAAACTCAGATATTTATACGTTCTCATTCTCAGGACATCAAATACCGACCCTTTGTCGCGCCCCTCTGCGTTTACAACCCTGTCTCCCACAAAATCACGTTCCCATAAAACTAAACTGTATTCTCTATTAAGTTTTGAGGGAAACATATTTTCTCCCAGAATACGGTTGCAGTTTTATACGGTTTTAACGCCCCGGGCAAACAGCAGTTTGTGAAATAGTCACAAAATTGAATATATTCGATTTATTAGTGATGTCCGAAAAAAGTCTGAAAAATGTCAAAAAAAAAAGTCTGAAAAATGTCAGAAAACAAAAAATGCTGAAAAATGTAAAAAAAAAAAAAAATTCTGTAAAATGTTTGAAAAAAAAAGTCTGAAAAATGTCCGAAGTAATGTCTGAAAAATGTCAAAAAAAAAATGACTGAAAAATGTTCGCGAAAAAAGAGTCTGAAAAATATCCGGAAAAAAAAGTCTGAAAAATGTCCTAAAAAAATATGTCTGAAAAATGTCCGAAAAAAAAGTCTGAAAAATGTCAGAAAACAAAAAATGCTGAAAAATGTAAAAAAAAAAAATTCTGTAAAATGTTTGAAAAAAAAAAGTCTGAAAAATGTCCGAAGTAATGTCTGAAAAATGTCCAAAAGAAAATCACTGAAAAATGTTCGGGGAAAAAAGAGTCTGAAAAAAATCCGAAAAAATAAGTCTGAAAAATGTCCGAAAAAAAAGTCTGAAAAATGTAAAAAAAAAAAGAAGATTTCTATTAAATGTTTGAAAAAAAGTCTGAAAAATATCCGAAAAAATAAGTCTGAAAGATGTCCGGGAAAAAAAGTCTGAAAAATGTCCTAAAAAAATATGTCTGAAAAATGTCCGAAAACAAAAAATGCTGAAAAATGTAAAAAAAAAGAAATTCTGTAAAATGTTTGAAAAAAAAAAGTCTGAAAAATGTCCGAAGTAATGTCTGAAAAATGTCCGAAAAAAAAGTCTGAAAAATGTCAGAAAACAAAAAATGCTGAAAAATGTAAAAAAAAAAAATTCTGTAAAATGTTTGAAAAAAAAAAGTCTGAAAAATGTCCGAAGTAATGTCTGAAAAATGTCCAAAAGAAAATCACTGAAAAATGTTCGGGGAAAAAAGAGTCTGAAAAAAATCCGAAAAAATAAGTCTGAAAAATGTCCGAAAAAAAAGTCTGAAAAATGTAAAAAAAAAAAGAAGATTTCTATTAAATGTTTGAAAAAAAGTCTGAAAAATATCCGAAAAAATAAGTCTGAAAGATGTCCGGGAAAAAAAGTCTGAAAAATGTCCTAAAAAAATATGTCTGAAAAATGTCCGAAAACAAAAAATGCTGAAAAATGTAAAAAAAAAAGAAATTCTGTAAAATGTTTGAAAAAAAAAAGTCTGAAAAATGTCCGAAGTAATGTCTGAAAAATGTCCAAAAGAAAATGACTGAAAAATGTTCGTGAAAAAAGAGTCTGAAAAATATCCGAAAAAATAAGTCTGAAAAATGTCCGAAAAAAAAGTCTGAAAAATGTAAAAAAAAAAAAAAGATTTCTATTAAATGTTTGAAAAAAAGTCTGAAAAATATCCGAAAAAATAAGTCTGAAAGATGTCCGGGAAAAAAAGTCTGAAAAATGTCCTAAAAAAATATGTCTGAAAAATGTCAGAAAAAAAAGTCTGAGAAATATCCGCAAAAAAAAAAAACGTTTCTACTCTGTACTGAAAATTGAGGAAGGATGGATGGATGAATTCATGGAGACATGTTAAATAAACACTAATCAACAAGTTGCTCCTCCATCTCTGAGTTCCATCTCACTACTACTTTATGCTTCACGTTTAGCATTAGCTCATGCGTTAGCCGTGGTCGCCATGACGACGGTGGTTGTCCTTCCTTCTTCAGTCAGCTTGGTTCTCTATTGGCTATCGTTCTTTCCCACTTGACTGCGTCATCGTCTGTCCTCGGGGTTCCTCACACACAACACGAGATCAGATCGGAAATATTGAACATGTTTAATATTTACCATTTGAGATCGGTGCGTCCAGGATGGACTTCAGAGCCGATCGAATGATGTAAAAAACACTCTTAACATACCTCACACCACAGGAACATCTGGAAACATCATCTATAGAACCATCAAACAATCAGGGCTTTACTGATGATCGTCAGGAGGAATCAGACCCAGAATCAGCTGGATTCTGGTGTAGTGTGGACCCGACATTAGAAACCTGTACTCTCACTGTAAAGTATTAACTGTAATCTTTTACAGCTGACTTAATAAATAACAATAAATAATGACACACATTAATGCCACCAGAAACCTGACTGGTGAGTAAATGAACTCAGTGGTTTGTAACTGATCGATTGATTTTAGATGATTGATCTACTGAAACAGCTGTACTCACCAGTGTAAATTAACCCTTTACTTCCTGTTGTCTCTCCAGGGGAGAAGAAGTCAAATTAAAGATGAACAGAAGAAGACGACAGGATTTCTTTCTCTTCCTCCAGCTGAACAATCGTCTTCCCTCCTTCATCGAACACAAAACAACGAGAGAGACTCCTCCGGAACACACCGACCTTTAATCTCTGGCCTCCTCTGACTTTTATTCTTGTGTTTATTTGGATTAAAGTGTGGAAAGCTTTTCCAGAATCTTCCTCTAGATAATAATAATAATAATAATCATTTTTTCCTCGTAGCTCGTAGTTTGTTTTAACAGTAAATTTAGTCCTAAAAGCTTTTTACGCGATAGCTGAAGTTAAATTAACGTTGTGAAAACGTCTTTCGCTGGATCATAAAGAGTTCTGTTCAGAACCTCCTTTAAAAATGTACCAAAAAGAAAGGCTTGGAAAAATCGTAATGAAAAAGTCTCAAAAATCCTAATTTTTTTAACTCTAGATTATTACGTCCAAATAAAAATGTATAAATGAACAGAATAAAATACATTGTATGTGAAGAAATAAAAGTTCTGAAAAATGTAAGTTAATGCTTAAAATATTTACCTACTGAAAATGACCTTGATAATGTTGAAAAATCCAAAAATTAAAAAGCCGGTTAAAATTCAAAAAAATCATAATATTAATTTAGTGCAAAAATTCAAAAAATTTCTGAAAAATGTAAAAAAATTTTTAATTTTTAAATTTTTTTAAATAATGAAAATTCCGAAGGAAAGCTGAAAAATGTCATTAAATAAAATTCCTAAAATGTTGAAAAAAAAAGCTGAAAAATCCGAATTAATTCTGAAAAAGTCCAAAAAAAAGACTGAAAAATGTCACCAAAAAGAGCTATAAATATGTTTGAAAAAAATCTGAAAAATATCGTAAAAATGTAAAAAAATGTTAAAAAAAATTAAAAATTTTAAAATCTTTAATACAAAATGGTAAAATCAACTGTCCGTGGGGATGCAAAAAAAATCTTAAAAACAACGGTATCTGAAAAATGCAAAACATAGAAAAATGCTAGAAAAATAGTAGTCTAAAAATATCCGAAAAGTCTGAAAAATGCTAGAGAAAGCTGAAAAAGTAGAAAAAAAATATGAAAATAAAACTAGAAAAGTATCAATAGTCTGAAAAAGTCCAAGTAATGCTGAAAAAGTGTCCAGAAAAAAGTGAGTCTGAAAAGTAGCGAAAAATAGTCAAAGTCAAAGCTAAATGTCTAAAACTAATAGCTAAAAATGCAAAAAAAAGTAAAATGTAATACTAAAAGCAAGCTAAAATGCCAGAAGTAGTATGTATGCAAAAAAATATGAAAAATGTCCGTAATAATGTCTGAAAATAGTAAAGAAAGTATGAAAGATGGAAAAATAGAGCTAAATAGTAACATACTGAAAAAGTCAGAAAAAAAAGTGCCAAAAATGCAAAAAAGGCATTCTATATGTTTGAAAAAACTGAAATATGCCAGAAGTAAGTCTGAAAGATGTCCGGGAAAAAAAGTCTGAAAAATGTCCTAAAAAAATATGTCTGAAAAATGTCCGAAAACAAAAAATGCTGAAAAATGTAAAAAAAAAGAAATTCTGTAAAATGTTTGAAAAAAAAAAGTCTGAAAAATGTCCGAAGTAATGTCTGAAAAATGTCCAAAAGAAAATGACTGAAAAATGTTCGGGAAAAAAGAGTCTGAAAAATATCCGAAAAAATAAGTCTGAAAAATGTCCGAAAAAAAAGTCTGAAAAATGTAAAAAAAAAAAAAAGATTTCTATTAAATGTTTGAAAAAAAGTCTGAAAAATATCCGAAAAAATAAGTCTGAAAGATGTCCGGGAAAAAAAGTCTGAAAAATGTCCTAAAAAAATATGTCTGAAAAATGTCAGAAAAAAAAGTCTGAGAAATATCCGCAAAAAAAAAAACGTTTCTACTCTGTACTGAAAATTGAGGAAGGATGGATGGATGAATTCATGGAGACACGTTAAATAAACACTAATCAACAAGTTGCTCCTCCATCTCTGAGTTCCATCTCACTACTACTTTATGCTTCACGTTTAGCATTAGCTCATGCGTTAGCCGTGGTCGCCATGACGACGGTGGTTGTCCTTCCTTCTTCAGTCAGCTTGGTTCTCTATTGGCTATCGTTCTTTCCCACTTGACTGCGTCATCGTCTGTCCTCTGGGTTCCCCACACACAACACGAGATCAGATCGGAAATATTGAACATGTTTAATATTTACCATTTGAGATCGGTGCGTCCAGGATGGACTTCAGAGCCGATCGAATGATGTAAAAAACACTCTTAACATACCTCACACCACAGGAACATCTGGAAACATCATCTATAGAACCATCAAACAATCAGGGCTTTACTGATGATCGTCAGGAGGAATCAGACCCAGAATCAGCTGGATTCTGGTGTAGTGTGGACCCGACATTAGAAACCTGTACTCTCACTGTAAAGTATTAACTGTAATCTTTTACAGCTGACTTAATAAATAACAATAAATAATGACACACATTAATGCCAC
This sequence comes from Sebastolobus alascanus, assembly GCA_916701645.2. Classification (NCBI taxonomy): domain Eukaryota; kingdom Metazoa; phylum Chordata; class Actinopteri; order Perciformes; family Sebastidae; genus Sebastolobus; species Sebastolobus alascanus. The sequence continues at coordinate 861,256 of CAKAOJ020000332.1, forward strand.
CAGAAACCTGACTGGTGAGTAAATGAACTCAGTGGTTTGTAACTGATCGATTGATTTTAGATGATTGATCTACTGAAACAGCTGTACTCACCAGTGTAAATTAACCCTTCACTTCCTGTTGTCTCTCCAGGGGAGAAGAAGTCAAATTAAAGATGAACAGAAGCAGACGACAGGATTTCTTTCTCTTCCTCCAGCTGAACAATCGTCTTCCCTCCTTCATCGAACACAAAACAACGAGAGAGACTCCTCCGGAACACACCGACCTTTAATCTCTGGCCTCCTCTGACTTTTATTCTTGTGTTTATTTGGATTAAAGTGTGGAAAGCTTTTCCAGAATCTTCCTCTAGATAATAATAATAATAATAATCATTTTTTCCTCGTAGCTCGTAGTTTGTTTTAACAGTAAATTTAGTCCTAAAAGCTTTTTACGCGATAGCTGAAGTTAAATTAACGTTGTGAAAACGTCTTTCGCTGGATCATAAAGAGTTCTGTTCAGAACCTCCTTTAAAATATGTACAAATCTAGAAAGGCTTGGATGAATCTGTAATGGCATAAAATCCTCTATGAAATCTATTTTTTGAACTCTAGATTATTGACGTTCCAAGATGAGACTTGTATAAATGAACAGAATAAATACTGTACATTGTTTTGGTGAAGAGTTTGGTCTGTTCTTTGGTGTGAATGTGCTTCTAATGCTTCACAATATTTACTGCTGCTTACTGGACAGTTACCTTGTTTACATGTATGTTAACTACCAGATATTAACATATAGCCTAGTTCCACATCTGCATCTAAAATCACTCAATATTTACACTTTAGTGCACTTTTATTACACTAGATTTTTTGTACACTTCTCTGACTATTTTTCTTTTTAATTTTTCAGACATTTTTTTTTAATTAATGAATCAACTTCCCAGTAGGAACACTTAAATATCCCTCATTTAAATCATGATGTCCTAAAAGTAGTAAAATGAACTAACAGCTGAATCCAGAGTTATTTTCCTCTCCATAATGAACGGGCATCAGACCCACGGGACCGCACCGCCCTGCACGCTCATATGACATATCTGGTTCTGCCAGCTTCCTGCTAGCTGTATGAGGCTGTAATAATGGATATTATTGGCTGTAATTCATCACTTTTAGTATCTTCTAAGACACCCATGGGCTGTATGCTGTCAGCCTGTACCGTGGGGGATGGATTAACGTCTCTGTTCACAAACAACCGGCTATCGGCCAGTAGCTAGTAGAGCTAGTAGCTAGTAGCTAGTAGAGCTAGTAGCTAGTAGAGCTAGCAGCTAGTAGTGCTAGCAGCTAGTAGAGCCAGCAGCTAGTAGTGCTAGCAGCTGGTAGAGCTAGCAGCTGGTAGAGCTAGCAGCTAGTAGTGCTAGCAGCTAGTAGAGCTAGCAGCTAGTAGAGCTAGCAGCTAGTAGCTAGTAGTGCTAGTAGCTAGTAGCTAGTAGTGCTAGTAGCTAGTAGTGCTAGTAGCTAGTAGCTAATAGTGATAGTAGCTAGTAGTGCTAGTAGCTAGTAGCTAGTAGTGCCAGTAGCTAGTAGTGCCAGTAGCTAGTAGTGCTAGTAGCTAGTAGAGCTAGTAGCTAGTAGTGCTAGTAGCTAGTAGCTAGTAGTGCCAGTAGCTAGTAGTGCCAGTAGCTAGTAGTGCTAGTAGCTAGTAGTGCTAGTAGCTAGTAGAGCTAGTAGCTAGTAGTGCCAGTAGCTAGTAGTGCCAGTAGCTAGTAGTGCCAGTAGTGCCAGTAGCTAGTAGTGCCAGTAGCTAGTAGTGCCAGTAGCTAGTAGTGCCAGTAGCTAGTAGAGCTAGTAGCTAGTAGTGCTAGTAGCTCGTAGTGCCAGTAACTAGTAGTGCCAGTAGCTAGTAGTGCTAGTAGCTAGTAGTGCTAGTAGCTAGTAGCTAGTAGTGCTAGTAGCTAGTAGTGCTAGTAGCTAGTAGCTAGTAGTGCTAGTAGCTAGTAGTGCCAGTAGCTAGTAGTGCTAGTAGCTAGTTTAGTGCTAGCAGCTAGTAGTGATAGTAGCTAGTAGAGCTAGCAGCTAGTAGTGCCAGTAGCTAGTAGTGCTAGTAGCTAGTTTAGTGCTAGCAGCTAGTAGTGCTAGTAGCTAGTAGTGCTAGTAGCTAGTAGTGCCAGTAGCTAGTAGTGCTAGTAGCTAGTAGTGCCAGTAACTAGTAGTGCCAGTAGCTAGTAGAGCTAGCAGCTAGTAGTGCTAGTAGCTAGTAGCTAGCAGCTAGTAGTGCCAGTAGCTAGTAGAGCCAGTAGCTAGTAGAGCTAGCAGCTAGTAGTGCTAGTAGCTAGTAGTGCTAGTAGCTAGTAGTGCCAGTAGCTAGTAGAGCTAGCAGCTAGTAGTGCTAGTAGCTAGTAGCTAGCAGCTAGTAGTGCCAGTAGCTAGTAGTGCTAGTAGCTAGTAGCTAGTAGTGCTAGTAGCTAGTAGCTAGTAGTGCTAGTAGCTAGTAGTTAGTAGTGCTAGTAGCTAGTAGTGCTAGTAGCTAGTAGCTAGTAGTGCTAGTAGCTAGTAGCTAGTAGTTAGTAGTGCTAGTAGCTAGTAGTGCTAGTAGCTAGTAGCTAGTAGTGCTAGTAGCTAGTAGCTAGTAGTGCTAGTAGCTAGTAGCTAGTAGCTAGTAGTGCTAGTAGCTGGTAGCTAGTAGCTAGTAGCTAGTAGCATGACATCAACAGAGTTTAATGGAGTTGTAGGATATTTACTAACATTTTTTTTTAATTAATGAATCAACTTCTCAGTATGAACACTTACATATCCCTCATTTAAATCATGATGTCCTAAAAGTAGTAAAATGAACTAACAGCTGAATCCAGAGTTATTTTCCTCGCCATAATGACCAGTCATCAGACCCACGGGACCGCACCGCCCTGCACGCTCATATGACATATCTGGTTCTGCCAGCTTCCTGCTAGCTGTATGAGGCTGTAATAATGGATATTATTGGCTGTAATTCATCACTTTTAGTATCTTCTAATACACCCATGGGCTGTATGCTGTCAGGCTGTACCGTGGGGGATGGATTAACGTCTCTGTTCCTAAACAACCGGCTATCGGCCAGTAGCTAGTAGAGCTAGTAGCTAGTAGCTAGTAGAGCTAGTAGCTAGTAGAGCTAGCAGCTAGTAGTGCTAGCAGCTAGTAGAGCCAGCAGCTAGTAGTGCTAGCAGCTGGTAGAGCTAGCAGCTGGTAGAGCTAGCAGCTAGTAGTGCTAGCAGCTAGTAGTGCTAGCAGCTAGTAGTGCTATTAGCTAGTAGTGCCAGTAGCTAGTAGTGCTAGTAGCTAGTAGCTGGTAGTGCTAGTAGCTAGTAGCTAGTAGTGCTAGTAGCTAGTAGTGCTAGTAGCTAGTAGCTAATAGTGCTAGTAGCTAGTAGTGCTAGTAGCTAGTAGCTAGTAGTGCCAGTAGCTAGTAGTGCCAGTAGCTAGTAGTGCTAGTAGCTAGTAGAGCTAGTAGCTAGTAGTGCCAGTAGCTAGTATGGCCAGTAGCTAGTAGTGCTAGTAGCTAGTAGTGCTAGTAGCTAGTAGTGCCAGTAGCTAGTAGTGCCAGTAGCTAGTAGAGCTAGTAGCTAGTAGCTAGTAGAGCTAGTAGCTAGTAGAGCTAGCAGCTAGTAGTGCTAGCAGCTAGTAGAGCCAGCAGCTAGTAGTGCTAGCAGCTGGTAGAGCTAGCAGCTGGTAGAGCTAGCAGCTAGTAGTGCTAGCAGCTAGTAGTGCTAGCAGCTAGTAGTGCTAGCAGCTAGTAGTGCTA
>CAKAOJ020000332.1:870000-912500 GCA_916701645.2 Sebastolobus alascanus
TCTTTAATAACAAATAGTTTCCGTCTAGTTGTTTCCAACCTTTTTTTAATGAATCTAAGCAGACTATTCAAACTATTCCTGTATCTTCTCCCACGAGTGAATCATCTGGAAAACCGCCAGATATACTGAATATCCAGTTTGGGGACAGATTTAACAGATAACTGGTGTAACCGTTTTGATGTCTCTGTTTGTCCCCTGCAGAGGTTTTACGGTACATCTTGGTGTTGGTGCTGTTGGTGGTTTTTATCATGCTCATCCTGCAGAACTACAGCAGCTCATTCAAAGGAATCAACGGTAGGAACCTTTAATCAGCGTTCTATCACGTACTTCTGGTGTCTACGTGTTCTTCTTCTTATTGTTTTGATGCGACCTCCTGGTCTGAGAAGTGAAGCCAGTAATGAAGTGCCTTAAACATCTGATTGTGTAACTCTTGTTGTTTCAGGTGATTTGCTTCGTGCTTTAGCTGAAGGCTCTGAAAGGTCCGGTCCGACCACCAAGGTTTCCTCTAAAGGTCAGCGATCGCTTCAACCTGATCAGGATGAATGAGTGAAGTTGTTAAATCAATGTTTCTTCTCCAGCTGGGTCGTGTACCATAAGGAAAGACTGTCCAGAGGATTACTTCAGCTTCTTCGTCCAGAGCGGAGCCGCCAACGTCATGCCTCCAAAGATCTGCATCCAGAACAAGCTGTAGGTGTTTCATCCTGAACTTCCTCCTCAAACACTTCCTGCTTTCATCTCGCCGCGCAAATCCAAACATTGTCCTGTGAGCTCATGTTTTAGTGAGTCGGTAGCTGCTGATTTGTTTTTATCCATAAAGTTGAACATTTTCAACTTTTGTCCCCTCGCCTCGCTGGTCAGTCCCACGTCGTCTGGAATCCCACAATGCCTTGTGGATCATTTCACTCCCATTGAAAACGCATGAGGGGTCTTTACTCTTTACGTCTTGACTACATCCCGTTGACGTCAACGGGATGCAGGCGTCAACGGGATGTAGACGTCAACGGGATGTAGACGTTAACGGGATGTAGACGTTAACGGGATGTAGACGTTAACGGGATGTAGACGTTAACGGGATGTAGACAAGACGGGATGTAGTCGTCAACGGGATGTAGACATCAACGGGATGTAGTCATCAACGGGATGTAGACGTCAACGGGATGTAGTCGTCAACGGGATGTAGTCATCAACGGGATGTAGACGTCAACGGGATGTAGTCGTCAACGGGATGTAGTCATCAACGGGATGTAGACGTCAACGGGATGTAGTCGTCAACGGGATGTAGACAAGACGGATGTAGACGTCAACGGGATGTAGTCGTCAACGGGATGTAGACGTCAATGGGATGTAGGCGTCAACGGGATGTAGACGTTAACGGGATGTAGTCTTCAACGGGATGTAGACATCAACGGGATGTAGTCGTCAACGGGATGTAGACAAGACGGGATGTAGGCGCCGATGACAAGACAAAGGCGGCGACGACGGGACTAAGGCAATGACGACAAGACATAAGCGATGATGACGGGACATAGTTGACGACGATGGGACGCAGGCGATGAGGACGGGACGTAGGTGACAACGACAAGACGTAGGCGACAACGACAAGACGTAGGCAACGAGGACGTAGTCAACGAGGACGTAGACAACGAGGACGTAGGTGACGATGAGTACGTGACAAATAAAACTCTTGAATCTTGAATGACGGGACGCAGGCGACAACGACAAGATTTAGGCGTATGAGGACGTAGGTGACGAGGACGGGACGCAGACGATGACGACGGGGTGTAGGTGATGGCGACAGCACGTAGGTGACAAGGACAGGATGTAGGTGAGGACAACAGGGCACAGGCAACGAGGACAGGGCGTAGGTGACAACGCCAAGACGTAGGCGACAATGACAAGACGTAGGCGACAACGCCAAGACGTAGGCAACGAGGACGAGATGGAGGTGACAACGGTATGACGACGGTACTTAGGCGACGACAACAGCAACGACTTTGATCCAGCTATTGCATCTTTACTTCTGTCCTCTGGTTCTTCTGGTCCTTCCTGTTCTTTGGTCCTCTGGTTCTTTGGTCCTCTGGTTCTTCTGGTCCTTCCTGTTCTTTGGTCCTCTGGTTCTTTGGTCCTCTGGTCCTTCTGGTTCTTCTGGTCCTTCCTGTTCTTTGGTCCTCTGGTCCTCTGGTCCTCTGGTCCTCTGGTCTTCTGGTCCTCTGGTCCTCTGTCGTGTGGATACCAGCTGGTATTAACAGTAGATCAAACTCTTCTCAGGATTATTGGATCGGTCCTGAACAACGCTGGAGTTGGAATAAACATAGTGATACTAAACGGTGAGAGTTGAACCAGTAAACCTCCATGTGAGCTTCATTAATTCTCCCTGACTACTGTCAAAGTGTCTCTAAAGTCTCTGTCTTTAACAGGTAAAACAGGAGACATCTTAAAGGCCGATCACTTCGACATGTACGGTGGCGGTACGTATAGAACTGATATTAATATAATTCACGTGGTTCGTTAGATGATTCAATGAAAGTTTTAAAAGATGGACGCCGTGTTTGTGTTGCAGATGTGAAACCTCTCATTGAGCTGCTGAAGACGATCGAGACCGGATCTGTGGTTCTGATGGCGTCCTACGACGACCCGGCAACAAAGTAAATGTCTCTCCTTCTTTTACGTCTGCTGTTGGCAGCGAAACAAACTCACTTCTGACAAATCTCCGAACCAAATGTTGAGATGAAGAATTCTCTTTAAAAAAAGTATTAAAAGTATAAATACGTCCCCTGTGACTGTTGTACTACTATATATTCTAACATTAGATTATTATTATTATTATTATTATTACTCATGTATTAATATAAAAACAGGATTTTACTGCTGTAGCTGGAGATCATCAATATTATTAACATAATTAAATCTGGAACCATCAAATGTTTTTACGTGAAAAATGACTTCAACCATCAAAATAGTTTTAATAAAAAAATAGTAATAAATCAAAAGTAAAAAAAAAAAAAGTTTTAATCTTTAAATTATTTTTCTGTCAATGTACTAATCGATTAACGACCTAACTGATTAATGGACTAACTGATTAATTGATTAATTTAGAAATGGACTAATTGATTAATTGATTAATGGACTAACTGATTAATGGACAAATGGTTTCAGCTCTACTTCTGTCGGGGAGTTTAATTTATTACTAAACATCATATTTTATAAACTCTTCACATGTTTTGTGTGTAAAAATCTTAATTTAATCTTAACGTAACTGAAGCTGTCAGATAAATGTAGTGGAGTAGAAGTAGAAAGTAAAGTAAAGTACCTCAGATTTGTATTTAAGTACAGTACTTGAGTAAATGTACTTAGTTACATTCCACCAGTGGAGGTTTTGGACGTTCAGACCAGACGTGAACTTTAAGAGACCTGATTTAAGGATCTCTTGTTTTATACGAAGGCGGTGCAGAAATGAAGAGATGATCGAAGCATTTGAAACTTTTTGAATTTGCTCCTTCAGTTTCTGATCAGCTTGTTCAGTTCCATATTGATCCACACTGTGACTTGTTTCAACAGGCTAACTAAAGACGCCAGGGAGCTGATAGCTAAACTGGGAAGCTCTTCTGTCAACTCACTGGGATTCAGAGATAACTGGGTGTTTGTTGGTGGGAAAGGAGCATCAGTGCAGAGCAACTTTGAGAAGGTAACAACTACTAGATCATATGTATTGATTTATCTGAACCTCTTCTTCTCTGGGTTCATCATTAACGTTAATGTTGTGCAGCCAAAAACCTTGTTTCTTTGTTTACTGCAATGTTTGGTTATTGCACCTTATTGATCATGTTTATATTGTGTTTTATTATATATATATTAACATTATATATTTGCACTCTTTGTTGATCTTATTTTATCTTTAAAATGACGGTCAAGATCTAAAAGTTTCCAAACATATGAGATGTTCAGGATGAGTAGCAGGAACATTTCTATTTAATGTGACGCTGCAGTGTTAAATATTTCACTCTGATATTTGATAAAACATCAATGAAACAAGAAAAAACAAGATGATTAATAAGTGACATTGTTGACTTTGACGGAGTATTAGGGTCACATTGAGGGAAAACAATTCTGAGATTTCAAGAATAAAGTCATAACTTTACAAGAAAAAAAATCATAATATTACGAGAATAAAGTCATAACTTTACGAGAAAAAAAATCATAATATTACGAGAATAAAATCATAACTTTACGAAAAAAAAGTCGTAACATACGAGAATAAAGTCGTAACTTAACGAGAAAAAAGTCGTAATATTACGAGAATGAAGTCATAACTTTACGAGAAAAAAAGTTGTAATATTACCAGAATAAAGTCATAACTTTATGAGAAAAAAAGTCGTAATATTACGAGAATAAAGTCATAACTTTATGAGAAAAAAAGTCATAACATTACCAGAATAAAGTCATAACTTTAGGATAATAAAAGTAATTTCCTCCTCCACTAAAGAGTCAGTTTCCTCCATCAGGTCCGTGGGATTCTTTCTTCAGAATAAACTCAGTTTCTTTAACAATCTCTTCCAGGTCCTGATACTGATGATAATGTGGTGCTGATGAGCCAAAAGATAAAGTATTTGGTTATTTGTGAAACCTAAACTAAAGTATAACTTCACAAGATGCTCCACGTTCCTCATTTTCACACTATTTCCCCTCTAAAATAACACGAATAATTACTACTTTATAATATTATGACTTTATTATCATAATACTACGACTTCTTTTCTCGTAATATTACAACTTTATTCTCGTAAACTTCTAGTCGTAAAGCTAACTTAGCTAAGTACAGACATGAGCATCATTCTGTTGAACTGTGGCTTTAATGAGGCTGCAGCTACTGATTATTTACATCAGTGATTCATTTGCCAATTATTTTCTTGATTAATCCATTTATTGTTTAGTCTATGAAATGTCGATAAATTGTGAAAAAAAAATGCTCATTTATGATAATTTCCCGCAGCCCGATGTGCTTGTTTTATTCAGCCAAAGGATTCTGGTTTCTTGTTGATGTTGAATCAGAATCAGCTCCGTCTGTCTGTCTGTTTCAGTACTTGAAGAACGACAACACAAAGAATAAATACGACAACTGGCCCGAGATCATCGAACTACACGGATGCATCCCCAAATACATGGAGTGACCCGCTGCGTCACCCCAAAGGAACATTTCAACATAAAGCAGCAGGAACATAAAGCATAATGATTGTACTATAAGAAGAGCTCTGGATGAACCAGTTACTGCATCATCAGAAGTAGAAATCCAGCTATTCTGCTGCGTCTTCCTCGTGTCAGGAGGTTTGATGCTCGTCTGTTACTGTGACTCAAAGACTGGTGAACATTTACACCACAATACATTCTTGATTTTTAAAAATTTTTGGGACGTTTTGCATCAAATAGGACTGCTTTGGACTTCAGATGTCGATACAGCTGCAGGAAACGAGGAACAGAATAATACCCCTTTCACACCGATGACCAGGGTTGGACCAGGTTTATCTGACCCATGTTCAACTCTCCTTTTATCAATTCAAACCAAGCCAGTCAACCCGGGTTAATCCCTGTTCAGGACAATTCAGATACAGGAGCTGCATTCCTTTGCAAAGGTTTAAATTGGCTGGTTGTCGGATCCGAGAGTTATTTTTATTATATTTTTTTAATTATGTTATGTTGTTGTTAAGCTTTCAGCATGCAGAAGTTGACTTCCTCCTCATCACATGATTAATCCCATGTTTGCTCTCTGCGTCGCCCTCAAACATCAACACAACCAGAGAGCTTTCAGTACCAGATGTTTATCTTTCCTGTCATCTGTAACTCTGTGATTCCAACACTGACTCCTCTTCATCCTGCTGCAGCCTTTTCTTTGTTCCTGCTGGAAGCAAACACAACATTATTTTATCTTATTTATCCTTTATTTAACCAGGAAGCTCCCATTGAGATACAACGGCAGCAAATCATAATCATAATGATAATAATGATCATAATATACAAGTACAAACGGGGAGAGATAACAAAAAAAAGAGATAAAAAAAGAACATACAACAATAATAATTAAAAATAAATAATGCAAACTTTATATTTGGAAGTTTAGTTGGAACTTTTATTTGGGTGATTTATATCCATATATCAGATGGTATCATAATATTCTTGAAATAATAATAAATATACTTATCCCATACCTGGAGACTTTTGAGTTTAATTGCTCTTGCATAGTTTCTATTTCTATTCTTATTTTTATTTTATATACTTCTATTTATTTATTTTCCTCTTATCTTATAATATATATGCACATGTATGACTGTGATGTACAAACTAAACATGTTTATACAGTATATGATGGTGGGGGGGGGGTACGTCAGTATATATTTTTAAAGCAATAAAAGGATTTTTAAAATACTTTGGCATGGTTTACTACTTTGTAAATAGGTTATTAATGTGAAAAATAGTTTTAAAGTCTAACGAATGACACCTGTCTGATCATCTTTGATTGTAAGCAAATTGACACCGTTTTTGCTTTATTGATAGGTTAATAATATATCCTTTAACTGAGGAATAACAGGCTTTAGATGAAGGAATGTCAAATTTAACATACTAATATTAGAATGCAATCGGTGACCTAAAACATAATGCTAAAATTCATGTATTCACCTCCTCCAATAAAAATGTGTGTGTGTGTGGTATTGAGGAGAGAGATTGATGTGCACTTATTTAACTAAATATGTGAATATAAGAGTTAATTTGTTCATGTTTCTTTGGTATGTTGAGGCCTTTTATTGTGACAGTATCATGTAATCTCAGGTGGGAGGTGCAATCACTGGGATAATTAGAGCTCATGTAATATTTTGATAATAGTTTTTATAATTGTTCAAGCAAATTTGTCAAAATTTACATGTTCTCTTCTTTTCTGTTGGACAAAACAAGACATAGTTTCGGTTTTAGTTAGTTAAAAAATAGTTTCAAAACATTAATACAAATGTTCTACCGACTTCACACTAATACAGTGAGACACACAAACGACACGTCTACAAGATTAAACAAGACAAAAGTACATTTCTATCTGTGTAATTAAATCAAATGTGTTATTTTGTATTTATTTATTTATTTTTTATTTTTTTATTTCAAAAGTTCAATACAATATAATCACATGATCAGATGTTTCATTACAGTTCTGCAAAAATATCTTACGGTATAAAAATAATATAAAAATAAATTGTAAATTGTACAACAAATAAACTGTAAAGAAAGGAAAAAGAGGAATAAAAACAAAACCAAATAAAAACCAAATAAACAAACAAAAAACATTCGGGTTCTGCTAAACAACTGGAATAAATTTGAAATGTCTAAACAATTTAATGGTTTTGGTCAATTTAGAATTTTTGAGTTTTAAGTTTTCAATCATGGTCAAATATGTTTTAAAATCAGTATCTTTAAAAATAAAAAAGGATGGTATTCTTTTAAGCCAAATCATTTTATGTATATAATATTTTGCTAATATAACAATCAAATTAATTAAGTAAATCTCATCTGCCAAAAAACTGTTATTGGTGACAATCAAATGTGTTATTATTATTAATGTGTTTTCAAGTGTGGAGGAACAGAACTAGACGAGACCTGTTTCCGCCCGAACCTTTTTCTAAAAGGACCCTACTAAACCTCGTATCTGATTGGCTGCACCAACCACCAATGAACATAAAGTAAAGAGCAGGAGGCGATCTGATTGGCTGTCTCAGCGCCTCAAGACTGCCGGAAACAGAGGAGAAGAAAGAAGCTGATTGGCGGGAGGAAGCTTTAATGGCGGAGCGTTGTGTTATCGTGAAGAAGTACAAAATGTGTTTTGTTTAATTAATCATGGACTAAATGTGACTCGTTCATTTGCTGTGGTGGGAACAGGACGCAGAATGGCCACTTTGGTTCTGGATAACGGAGCCTACACGGCGAAGATCGGCCACAGTCTGGAGAGAGTCAGGTAACGGCCGGTTTCATGTTTACGATGGTTTATTATGAATAAACTCACGATGCAGAAAATCACTTGATACCAAATATGAAGCTTCAGAGATCAACATGACATTCAGCCCAGAATGAAGACACCAAGAGGCTGAGTAACAGCTGTTTTAGGTTTCTGTCCAGTACTAGATATTAAAGCGGCAGTAGGCAACAATTTTTTGGCATAATTTGGCAAACATCCCATAATAACCTTTCAGCATATTGTAATTCAAGTGTTCTGAGAGAAAACTAGACTTCTGCTCCTCCTCATGTCTCTGTTTTCAGGCTTTAGAAAAATCTAGCCCGTGACGGCAGATTTTGACCAATCACAGGTCATTTCAGAGAGAGAGAGAGCGTTCCTATTGGCTGTGCTCCGGTCATGTGACCAGAACTTGGCTTCCTTCAACAGATTTTACAATGGCGGCCGCCTCACAAACTTTCTCATTTTACAGCTAAACAGTAACTACAAGATGATTCTGAGAACATCTGAGGTGAGAAATAGTCATTACAGTAACAGAATATTGATTCATATTTGATCAGCGCTGCCTAGTTTGACCGTTTGGTCGGAGTTCAGAGTGATTGACAGCCGGCTCTCATAGACTGCAGCTGGGCAGCGGACCTTGTTTTCCTCCGGTAAGTGAAATCCTTCAGATGCCGTTAGGAGCACCGGAGGACACAGTAGGACACAGAGGAACAGGATTTAACTCAGGTTACCTGTTTCATGTTCTACTGTCACCATATAGCGGCCGTTTAATAAAAATAACTTTTTTAAATCATATTTGCGCCAATATCGCATACTGCAGCTTTACAGCGGGGTATTTTAGTTTTTTTTGTCCAGTACTAGATTTAAAGGTCCCATATTGTCAAAAGGGAGATTTTCATGTCTTTTATATCATAAAGCAGGTTTAAGTGCTTTACAAATACTGTTAAACTATCAAAACGCTCAATATATACGGAGAAATCAACACGGCCCGTATTTAGAAACTGTGCGTTTGAAACAAGCTGTTAGGATTTCTGTCCATTTGTGATGTCACAAATCTACAATATTTAGAACATTTCACGGTTTTAAATGTAAACATTCTAAATGTGTCCCAGTTTATTTCCTGTTGCAGTGTGTATGTAAATAACATCAGCTGACAGGAAGTAAACATGGACCCAAACTGTTGCCTAGCAACGCAATTCCAATGCAATTCTGTTGAAATGCACTAAAATGGAGTGTTTCAGACAGAAGGTAAATACAGGTATATTCAGGCAGACAGTATGAGGAAAATAATTTTTTAACATTACAGCATTTAAACATGTTGTAGAAAAATACAAGTAAGAACCTGATATGCACGATATGGGACCTTTAAATAATATTTTTGGACTATTATCTCTGTACAATGCATATTCTATTTTTTTTTCTTAATACTGTGAGTATTATCCCCTACAAAATATTTTGTGTAGCTACAATCAATATAAAAACAACAGTAATATGAAAGTGAAATGTCACACAAACGGTGAAGGAGAGAAAGTTTGATCACCTTAAATAACAACAACTAAAGGAAGAGTTATATTTGTAGAGTCCTGCTGTGGTTTGAGATTATTCCAGCTGTGTGTCACGCGTCTTTTACGTCGCAGGTGCCGAAAACACTTCCGCAAAGGATACACTGGTGTTTCCTCGCTTATAGCTCCACCAAGCCTCCTCGCTCCTCCAGATGCATTTTAGGAATCGGGATGTCTTTCAAGATGGAGATCGATTTCCAGGTCACAAGCCGGAGGAGTGAGGAGTGAGGAGTGAGGAGACGAGGAGACAAGGAGACGAGGAGGCTCAAAATGGGGAAATGAGAAACATCTCTGTGTATTTCTCTCCTCTCGGTGTGACCTTCTGTTCCTCTTTCTCCTTCAGCGTCATCCCAAACTGCCAGTTTCGCTCCAAGACGTCCAGATTAAAAACCTTCACAGCCAATCAGCTGGATGAGATCAAAGATCCTTCCGGTCTCTTCTACATCCTGCCCTATCAGAAGGTGAGAGAGTTCACCCACATGTGGAGGCTGCAGCTTTAAGGTCACATCTGGACTGGTTTTTAATAGTTCCTCTCTCCGGTTCCTTCTCTTCAGGGTTATCTGGTCAACTGGGACGTCCAGAGGAAAGTGTGGGATCATCTGTTTGGAAAGGAGATGTTTAAGGTTTATAGTTTGGACTTTTGAGGCTTTTTGTGTTTGTTACTCTGGAAATGTGGAGAATGTTTTTAACCACATTGTCTACTGATGTAATCTGATTTCATGGCCTCCTCCTCTGCTGTGTTCTGGGTCCAGGTGGAGTTCGTAGACACCAGCGTCATCATCACCGAGCCGTACTTCAACTTCTCCTCCATTCAGGAGTCCATGAATGAGATCCTGTTTGAGGAGTACCAGTTCCAGTCGGCTCTCAGGACAAACGGTGAGTCCAACTGGACGCTTAACTGATGCGCAGTGAGAAAACACTTCCTGCTCCGGTTCTACACCAGAAAATATTCACTCGTCATCTGTAAGCGTCTGATACAACATTCAGACTCTCTGAAAGTCATCCAGAATCATTCTAGTAAAAGTTAACTGAATAGATGTAGTGTTTTGGAGGATTTATCATCACACTCCTGTAACTCGAACTCACGATGGACAGTTTAATTAAAAAAAAGGGAAAAAAAGGATCAGAATTGATGCAGCAGAACCAGAGAAATCGTCTTTTTTTATTCCACACATTCTTCTTTGTCAAAACATGGTGATGTCTAGAAGGTAACCTGCAAATTACAGGCGAGCCGAAACCAGAAAGTATAAAACATTGGAGGGTCGTCGTGGATACGACCTGCACCCTCACATGTTAAATCCAGCGTGGTAAACACTACACATCCAGTAAAGGATGGAAACACTTTGGGTTTCACACATTGTAGGAAAAGCAGAGCTCGACATCACGGCTAAAGCTGCATGCTAACTCTGTCACGGACAGGAAACGTTATCGTATCGCGGTAACGTGCGGTCCAGCCGGCCGTCGCTCTCATCTCCGTGGTCAAATGGGCCGACGCTACAACTGTAGAGCACCCATATACTGACATTTCTGTTAAATGCATTGAAACGGCCCCGATGGAGCTGACCATGGATGGATAAAGAGAACGGAGCTGACGGGAGAGCTAGAGACGGCCTTGGAGAAGTTAGAGGAAGTAGACACGTGGGACTACGTCCGCTTTTCAAAATAAGGTGTTAACAAAGGGAACTGTATATACAAAACACATCTATGGAAATAAGATTGATTGGATTATATTCACCAGAAGTATAAAACATTACATGTCCCTTATACATGAAAAAGAAAATACCATTAATCTGTGAGGGAAATGTCTTTATTCTTTGATTTTTGGGTTGCTGGATAATAAATGTAATAAATACTTCCTGACAATGATCCTGATATATTTGACTTCAGGACATTTCTGACTACATACATGCTGAATATCAAACATTTTTACTGGATTCATTTAGAGATTTTCCAAAGTAAAAGTCCCTAGAAGTGTCTGATTCATCTTTTTCCCTTCATGGTCTAGATTTAAAGAAGTTAACAACAATCACAATAAATCATAATATTGAATAACAACGCTTAAAAATCACAATACATATCTAATAAGCACCCAGGTATCGTGGTAGTATCGAATCAGGAGATAGGTGAATCGTCTCAGCTCTATACATTACCCACGATGCAACTTTTCATCTGACAGTTGTGTGGTAGATTGTGTTGTGTTGCCGGGTAACCACTACACGAGAATCGAGCTGATTTTGGGCCAGATTCCTTCTCCCGCACTATCGTCAGCAAAGCTCTGATTCTGTGATGGTTCTGGACTCCAGATATTCCTGCGGTGTGTTGAATGTGTGCTGAATGTGTGTTGTTGTGTGTTGTTGTGTTTTCGTCCAGCGGGCTCTCTCAGCGCTCATCACTACTTCCACACTAAACCCTCGGAGCTCTGCTGTTTGGTGGTCGACAGCGGCTTCTCCTTCACCCACATCGCCCCCTACTGTCGCAGCAAGAAGATGAAGGAGGGCATCCGCAGGTCGGAGGACCGACTGCAGCACTCATCTTTAACCTGCCACAACAACAACAACTAAATGACCTGTTGCTTTATTTTGCCTTCCAGGGTCAATGTAGGAGGGAAGCTGCTGACCAATCACCTGAAGGAGATCATTTCATATCGGTAAAGCCTCCTCACTCAACACCACTCTGTTTTCTTCTTGGTAGAACAGTGGTTCCTTCCAGTGGTGGAAATCACATTATTTCCATTGGAATATGATTGAAATATGATTTTTATCGATTAATTGCATGATTGTCCATAGACTAGTTAATTGAGATTAATCGCAAATTAATCACAATTTTTTTTTTTTTATCAGTTCTAAATGTACCTTAAAGATAACTCAAGTATTTAATCCTCTTATCAACATGGGAGTGGACAAATATCCTGCTTTATGCAAATGTATGTATATATTTATTATTGTAAATCAATTAACAACACAAAACAATGACAGATATTGTCCAGAAACCCTCACAGGTTCTGCATTTAGCATAAAACAACATGCTCAAATCATAACATGGCAAACTGCAGCCCAACAGGCAACAACAGCTGTCAGTGTGTCAGTGTGCTGACTTCACTATGACTTGCCCCAAACTGCATGTGATTATGATTCAAATGTAAAAAAGAAAAAATTTCGAAAAATGTAAAAAAAAAGTGTCCGGAATAATGTCAAAAAAAATGAAAAAGTCTGAAAAATGTCCAAAAAATTTAAAAGATAAAAAAGAAAAAAAGTTTGAATTATGTCGAAAAAAAAAATGAAAAATGTAAAAAAAAAAAAGTCTGAAAAATGTAAAAACAAAACAAAACAAAAAAGTTTGAAAAAATGTCCCCAAAAAAGTCTGAAAAATATCCGAAAAATGTAAAAAAAAAAATGTCAAAAAAATATCCAGAATATATAAAAAAAATTTTGAATAATGTCTAAAAGAAAGTGAAAAATGTCAAAAAAAGTCCCAAAAAAATTCTGAAAAATGTCAAAAAAAAAATGTCAAGAAACATATTGTCAGTGTGTTGACTTGACTATAACTTGCCCCAGACTGCATATGATTATGATTCAAATGTAAAAAAGAAAAAAAATTGGGGGAAAAATGTCAAACAAAAAAATGTCCAGAATAATATAAAAAAAAATGAAAAATGTCCAAAAAATGTAAAAAAGAAAAAAGAAAAAAAATTTGAATAATGTCAAAAAAAAAATGAAGAATTTCAAAACATTTAAAAAAATGTCAAAAAAAAGTAAAAAAAAAAAAAAGTCTGAAAAATGTAAAAACAAAACAAAACAAAAAAGTTTGAAAAATTTAAAAAAAAACAAACAAAAAAAAAAGTTCGAAAAAATGTCCCAAAAAAACAAACAAAAAGTCTGAAAAATATCCGAAAAATTAAAAAAAAGAAAAAGTTTGAATAATGTCTAAAAGAAAGTGAAAAATGTCAAAAAAAGTACCAAAAAAAGTCTGAAAATGTAAAAAAAAAAATGTCAAGAAACATATTGTCAGTGTGTTGACTTGACTATAACTTGCCGCAGACTGCATATGATTATGATTCAAACGTAAAAAAGGAAAAAAAATTGGGGGAAAATTAAAAAACAAATGTCCAGAATAATATAAAAAAAAGTCTGAAAAATGTCCAAAAAATGTAAAAGATAAAAAAGAAAAAAAGTTTGAATAATGTCGAAAAAAAATATGAAAAATGTAAAAAAAAAAAATGTCCGCAATAATGTCAAAAATAATGAAAAAGTCTGAAAAATGTCAAAAAAATGTAAAAGATAAAAAAGAAAAAAAGTTTGAATTATTTCGAAAAAAAAAAATGAAAAATGTCAAAACATTTAAAAAAATGTCATAAAAATGTCAAAAAAATGTCAAAAAAAACTCTGAAAAATGTCAAAAAAAAAAAAAGTTCGAAAAAATTTCCCAAAAAAAGTCCCAAAAAAAGTCTGAAAAATATCCGAAAGCTGTTAAAAAAAAAAAAAAAAAGTTGGAATAATGTCTAAAAGAAAGTGAAAAATGTCAAAAAAAGTCCCAAAAAAAGTCTGAAAAATGTCAAAAAAAATATGTCAAGAAACATATTGTCAGTGTGTTGACTTGACTATAACTTGCCCCAGACTGCATATGATTATGATTCAAATGTAAAAAAGAAAAAACGTATTTGGAAAAATTAAAAAAAAAAAAAATGTCCAGAATAATATTAAAAAAAAAGTCTGAAAAATGTCTAAAAAATGTAAAAGATAAAAAAGAAAAAAAGTTTGAATAATGTCAAAAAAAAAGAAGAAAAATGTCAAAACATTTAAAAAATTGTCAAAAAAATGTAAAAAAAAAAAGTCTGAAAAATGACCCTCACAGGTTCTGCATTTAGCATAAAACAATATGCTCAGATCATAACATGGCAAACTGCAGCCCAACAGGCAACAACAGCTGTCAGTGTGTCAGTGTGCTGACTTCACTATGACTTGCCCCAAACTGCATGTGATTATCATAAAGTGGGCATGTCTGTAAAGGGGAGACTCGTGGGTACCCATAGAACCCATTTACATTCACTGATCTGGAGGTCAGAGGTCAAGGGACCCCTTTGAAAATGACAGTTTTTCCTCACCAAAATGTAGCGTAAGTTTGGAGCGTTATTTAACCTCCTTCATGACCAGCTAGTCTGACCTGGTTGGTACCGATGGATTCATCAGGTTCTCTAGTTTCATATGATACCAGTATCTTCAGCTTTAAAACTGAACCTGCTACAACCTCTGAAATACAGATCAGCTGTCAGGTTTTTAAGAGGTTAATTAAAAATTGATACAGCGTTTTGGAGAATCAGAACAGTATCGCAAAACATAATACAACGATACTCATGTAAGTCAATATTTTCTTCCACCCCTACTGTTTAATAACCTAAAGTTGTGTTAATACGTTAAAGACGTTATTGGCGTTATTATGGCGTTAACTTTGACAGCCCTAGTTTTAATCTGTAGATGATAGAAGTGTGGCTGTTTTTCATAAAGATCATAAAGACTCTCTCTCTCCCTTCCAGCCAGCTACACGTCATGGATGAAACTCATGTGATCAACCAGGTGAAAGAAGACGTCTGCTACGTCTCGCAGCAGTTTTACAAAGACATGGAGATGTTACAGTAAGTCCACAGGAAACACACACAGCAGATTTAACTGAACAGATTTCAGGCTGATGACAAACGTCTTAATTTAAAGACTGAACAATGACTTGTTGAAGTCTCTAAGCAGAGCGCTGTTGTTGTTTCACAACCACTGGAACAGCTGTTGATCAGCCTCTGTTGCACAATATGCTGGTTACTACGGAGGACCGAACCTGCCAAAATAAAAAATAAATCTATAAATACGTGACTCAATAAATAAATAAATATGTCATTAAATATAGCAAAATAATATTAAAAATAAATGTATGTAGCCATTAATTAATTGATAAAATGCGACATAAATTGATATTTCTGTTTTGATTTGCTTCTTCATTTTTTTTTATCTTTTGTAAAAATTGATTTACTCTTCTGTTTAATTTTGAGGCAGAAATGCATAAAGAAATGAAAAAGTTTGGGGAAAAAAATAAGGGGTGAAATGCAAAGGGAAAATCATGCATAAATACATAAATCAATACATACATTTAAAAATAAATATAAAATAAATCAAAAACAAATGCAAAAAATTATAAATTAATAATTAAAATAAATACATAAATAAAATAAAAGGGAAAATTAAACAGAAGAGTAAATAAATAAGGGAATTAATACAGAAATATCAATTTATGTCACATTTTATCAATTAATTAATGGCTACATTTATTTTAAGTATCATTTTTGCGACATTTAATGACATTTATTTATCGAGTCATTTATTTATTTATTCATTTACTTTTTATGCTGGCAGGTTCTATCCTTCAGCTAGTAAGTTAACACTAACAAGTTATACTTTTACTATCATTACTTTATACTTTGCGTTTCATTTTGCTCTACGTGCACTATGTCCACCTCACACACAGTAAAAACAAAAAATCCATATTTTATTTAAGTTATTGTATTTTATCTTGTTTTTCTAAGCTGCTGTAACAATAACATAAAAACCAACCTTTTCCTCCAGGCTTTAACATTTTGGTAACTGTGGTTTGTTAAAGGAATAAATCAACGTTTAGCTGTATATTTAGACTGTATATAAAGATGGACGACGCGTCTCCGCTTCCCCTCGCTGTAGTGAGTTTGCGATTTTGAGGTAATTTGGAGCCAGAATCTGCTCAGTAGTGATCGGGGGGGTGGAGCCGCGATCTCGAGATCACCCGTCCGAACCAATCACGAGCCGAGCACGGCCGAAGCTTTTCAGCGAGAGAGACTCACAGCTGTCAATCATGACGTCTCCCCCCCCCCTCTTTTTATAGCATTATATAACTAATCAAAACCAAACTGATCAGAAAAATGAACAAACATCAGCGTGATAAAGATTCCTACAATGACAGAAACCGTCTTTGGGAAAAAATTATTTCAGGTGTACTTTGACTTTTTAGTTTGACCCATCTGCTAACATGGAGGAGTAAATACTTCATTACAAGTATCAATACTTGTAATGAAGTATTTGTTACAGTAAAAGTCCTGCATTGATACTGAAGTAGAAGTACTAATACCACACAGTATTTTTGCAGTGTGGCATTAGTACTTTTATGACCTATATTGGGGCTGCACAATTTGAGGAAAATATGCGATAACGTTGTTTGTAGAGTCAACGATGTTACTTGCGATAAACAGATATTATAAGTGTACTCGGTGAAATATGAAATACAACAAATTGACTGTTGAATTAGAAAAATCAGAGGAAATGATTTCTTTTATTGGACAAACTGAGCATTGAACACAAAAGGCACCAAGAGAAAAATAATGATTTCACAACATTTTACAGTGCAGTTTTCTACAGATCAAGTCAACAAATCCCTGAGTGCAGCATCGCAGTCTTTCGTGATGTGTTTATCGTGCGATGACGTTAAAAAAAATATATATATATTGTGAAGCACTAACTCATAACTCATACTGCAGCCAGCCACCAGGAGGCGATCCAGATATTTCGGCTTCACCTTTGGGGATCTGTCATGTTGTCCATTTTTATATTCAGTCTATGATCTGCACCTTGTAGTGCAGCGATTTATCAGGAAGTCCCTGATGAGATATTGTGTGTGTGTGTGTGTGTGTGTGTGTGTGTGTGTGTGTCTTCAGGATGAAGGGGGAGGAGAACACTGTGGTGAGGGATTATGTTCTTCCAGATTTCAGCTCCATCAAAAAAGGCTTCTGCAAGGTGAGACAGCAGTTTAAATGTTTGTCTCTGTGAGTTGACGTCCCGGCCTGAAGCCTCCTTTGGTGAAACCGGCCTCCGTCCTCATTGTCCCTCCTCGTCTGTCCACCAGCCGCGAGAGGAGATGGTCTTCAGCGGGAAGTACAAGACGGGAGAGCAGATCCTGAGGTTGGCCAACGAGCGCTTCGCTGTTCCCGAGATGCTCTTCCACCCGTCGGACATCGGCATCCAGGAGATGGGCATCCCGGAGGCCATCGTGGACTCCATCCAGTCCCTGCCCGAAGGTCAGACCACGTCTCTGCTTTAGATCAGATCTAACAGCTGGGTCTTTAGAGTAGGGCTGTGTTGTGGAAATTCTGCTACAAAGATCTGTAGTTCCCGGTGAGAAAGAGAATTAATGAATTGAAGTATACTCAGAGTTGTCTTTGTCGTTATTTATTAAAAGTCAGGATTCTTGCAAGAAGACACAAAGTACAGAGTACACAGTCAGAGCGCAGTCTGCAGGTTTGTGCGAAGTCTCTCGGTTCACAGTAGATTTTTAAGCAGTACAAAGTATAACATCACCTGATTACATTTTGTGTCAGACACCACTGAGACTGAGAAATCTTGTCTATCGGCAAAGACAGTCTGTCTGTCTCATGCAATGTTCGTGTGGTATACATGGTTAAAACAATTTTTACCATTACAGCTGTCAAAGTTAACGTGATGATAACACGTTATTTTAGGTTGTAGCGGCTCAGTTTTAAAGTGAAGATACTGGAGAGTCATTCATTCATTCATTCATTTATTTATTTATTTATTTATTTATTTATTTATTTATTTATTTATTTTGGTCGGTTCTGCCTCCGTCGTATGTGTGAGTGTGAGTGTGAGTGTGAGTGTGAGTGTGAGTGTGAGTGTGAGTGTGTGAATCCTCTAACAGTGTTTTTTTCTGCCATCAGAGATGCAGGCTCACTTCTACCAGAACATCGTCCTGACTGGAGGAAACATTTTGTTTCCCGGCTTCAGAGAGCGACTGGAGGCAGAGCTGCGCTCGCTCACCCCCGCCCACCTCCCCGTGTCCGTCCTACAACCTGCAAAGTACGTTCAGCTTCATTAACAGATGTACGTTGAGGCGTTACGGCGTGGACACGCAGCCTACACGTGAAACACATCCTCAGAAATGTAACATCTCAGTGTGTTTCCAGGTGTTCTACTGCACAGAAGTAGTATAAAGCCTTTAGGTCGTCTACGTCGGTTCAAGACTACAAGTTAGAAAAGTAAAATAATCTGGAGATGTGGCGTTAGAAAGGAGTGAGACGTCTGTAGCTGCTCGTCTCTGATGCAGGATACATTAGCTGCTAACTAGCATAACACACCACAATCTACCACACAGCTGTGAGAGGGAGAGGTGCGTTGTGGGTAATGTAGGCGCCTGGTTTCACAAGAAAGAAGAATGTGTGGAATAACAACTATATATATATATATATATATATATATATATATATATACCTGTTGTCGATCTAAAATAAAGACAGACTCAGCAGCTGCATGGATTATTTCTCACATAAAATGTGAAAATTTCGGTGAACTATTTTCGTGATATAAGAGAAGAAAGTTTCCAAATGAGCCGCCATGTTGGTTCCAGTTTGAAAGTATTAGTTTGAGTATTTTTACAGTGGTATTAGTACATTTACGTAATTATCAATACTTGTAATGAAGTATTTGTTACATTAAAAGTCCTGCATTGATACTGAAGTAAAAGTACTAATACCACACAGTATTTTTGCAGTGTGGCATTAGTACTTTTATTATCAATACTTTAATCAAGTATTTTTACAGTGTGGTAATAGAACTTTTACTTCAGTATCAATGCAGGACTTTTACTTGTAACCGAGTATTTTTACAGTGTGGTATTAGTACTTTTACTTCAGTATCAGTACAGGACTTTTACTTGTAACTGAGTATTTTTACAGTGTGGTATTAGTACTTTTACTTGTGAGTATTTTTACAGTGTGGTATTAGTACCATTACTTCAGTATCAATACAGGACTTTTACTTGTAACTGAGTATTTTTACAGTGTGGTATTAGTACTTTTACTTGTAGCAGAGTATTTAACAGTGAGGTATTAGTACTTTTACTTCAGTGTCAATACAGGACTTTTACTTGCAACAGAGTATTTTTACAGTGTGGTATTAGTACTTTTACTTGTAGCAGAGTATTTTAACAGTATGGTATTAGTACTTTTACTTCAGTGTCAATACAGGACTTTTACTTGTAACTGAGTATTTTTACAGTGTGGTATTAGTACTTTTACTTGTAGCAGAGTATTTTTACAGTGTGGTATTAGTACTTTTACTTGTAGCAGAGTATTTTACAGTGTGGTATTAGTACTTTAACTTCAGTATCAATGCAGGACTTTTACTTGTAACTGAATATTTTTACAGTGTGGTATTTGTACTTTTACTTTAGTATTAATGCAGGGCTTTTACTTGTAACTGAGTATTTTTACAGTGTGGTATAAGTACTTTTACTTGTAGCAGAGTATTTTTACAGTGTGGTATTAGTACTTTTACTTCAGTATTAATCGGGGTATCACAGCTGGGAGCAGCAGCCGATGAGGGAAATTCATCGTCCAATCAGCTGCCTTGTATCTAGTGACAGCTCATCAAGCGTCACTCTGATCATAAAGAAATGAAAGAATGTGAACCGTTACTGTGGAGAATATAAATAAGTTTATTTATATCACACATTTCAAACAGGGTAATTCAAAGTGCTTTATATTAAACATTAAACATTAAAAGCATCGCGACAAAGTGCAAAAGAACCACATCATATATGATAAAATAAAAATGAAATAATACTTCATATGTACACATAGTATTGTCATTAATGGTGTTTCCCGTCCTGTCCTGCAGTCCGATCTGTTATCCGTGGGAAGGAGGGAAGCTGCTCGCTCACAGTCCGGACTACGACGAGATCGTGGTGACACGAGAGGACTTCGAAGAGAACGGACATTTTATCTGTGAAGAAAAGTTTGATATTTGACTGAAGTGAAACTCTCGGCTGCAGATTCTTCTGGACGTGGAAATAAACATCTGCATCTTAGTAGGTCAGAGTGATGAAAACCTGCCAGATGTTTAAATCTGATTCACTTAAACAGGATTCAGATTCAAGTAAAATGTAAAATGAAATGGTTTTTTTCTACAGCAGATATATTTTATTTCAGTGTGTTTTATTTCTTTTTATACCTGTGTGTTGATTGTTTTTCTATCCTGTCTAAAGGTGTAGGAGACATTATGGCCTCAAGCTTTTGTTATTCTTAAAATAATTCTGTTTTTTTTTTCCAGTATAATGTCTCCTGTCTTTCTCCTAGTTTGTGTTTAATTTTTGGCCATTTTTATCTCGCTTTAAAGGCAAAAACTAATTTCACTTCTGGAAATCTATAAGAAGCAGTAAGTAGTTCGGTCTAAAAGCAAAAACATCTTTTATTTGTATTGATATTTTCATGCTAAAAGAAGGAGGGGTTGACATGGGAAACATAATACTAAACAGGTTTTTCAGTGACCCATATTATTGGCACATATATACCGTTGAAAAGGTTGACTGGGTCCAGTCCGGTGCTGATTACAAACCTGTGAAAGGTGGTGTATATGTAGTCCAGTTTCTCCAGTATTTTACATATTGATGATATCATGAAGGTTAACATCACTTTATCTATATTTACTATAATATATGTCATTGACAGTTGCAGAACACTGAGCGTTTGTCTGCACATATTTCTGTGTGATGGATTTCCTGCTCGCTGTGAGAAGTATTTTAAAGAGATATATTTCAGCTTCAGTTAATTCTGGATTTTACGCAGATTTAATGTGACAAAAGAGCAACTTCTATTCCAAATATTTCCATTACCTCTTTCACAATCTATTGTCAACATAAAGTAATTACAAGTAAAACCCACAAAACATGAAGATGGTCAACGGGGACATTTTTATACTTTTAATACTTCAACTATTTTCCTGATTATACTAACATACTTTTACTGAAATAACATTTTCAATGCAGGACTTTTACTATAAAAGAGTATTTTTACAGTGTAGTATTAGTACTTTTAATATCAATACTTGTAATGAAGTATTTTTTACAGTTGTATTAGTACTTTTATTTAAGTATGAATACTTGTAATGAAGAATTTGTTACAGTAAAAGTCCTGAATTTATACTGAAGTAAAAGTACTAACACCACACTGTAAAGAGTATTTTTTACGGTGTAGTATTAGTACTTTTACTATCAATACTTTTAATTAAGTATTTTTACAGTGTGTTATTAGTACTTTTAATATCAATACTTGTAATTAAGTATTCTTACAGTGGTATAAGTACTTTTACTTAAGTATCAGTACTTGTAATTAAGTATTAGTTACAGTAAAAGTCCTGCATTGATACTAAAATAAAGTACTAATACCACACCGGTAGTGGTTAGAAGGGAAGGAAACTCTCGCGAGCTTGTCATTGACTTATTGTCGTCCTGCAGCGAGTGTCGCGAGAGTCTTTGCACTTTTTTTCAGATCTCAGATCAGATTTCGCGGTTTGCGGGTTCCCTTCTAGACACGGCCTGTAACCAGGGCAACGATCTCCTCCGAAGGGCTGTGGCGGGAATCAAGCCGAAATTCAAAGACGCTAGCTCGGTTAGCTTTGCTCGGTTAGCTTTGCTCGGTTTAGTTTGTGTTTTAGCTTTACTCAGAACGTGATACTCGAGCTAAAAGCCAGAACAGAGGTCCGTTTGATGTAAAGAAACTAACTAAGATTAAGAAGTGTCCGTCTGTTAAAGACATTTTGTCAAACAGCAGCTACATCTGTTAGCAGCTACCGCTAAGCTAACATTAGCTCGCAGTTAGCGGGTAGCATTAGCAGCCTCCATTTTGTGTTGAGCTAACTGAGGTAGCATTAGCAGCCTCCATTTTGTGTTGAGCTAACCGAGGTAGCATTAGCTAAAGCAGGTTGGAAGAGATGGCAACAGCGAGAAGACAGATGAAGAAAAAACACCCAGAAGCAAAATTAGATAAAGTGTTTGATTTTACTGAAGAGGCTGAAAAGAAAGAGCTGAGCGGCTCAGAGGACGAAGTTAGAGAAGGTGAGTGTAACATTATCAGTGCTGTAATGTAACTGCAGTTACCAGCTGTAAAGAGTATTTTTACAGTGTAGTATTAGTACTTTTACTATCAATACTTGTATTGAAGTATTTTTTACAGTAGTATTAGTACTTTTACAATCAATACTTGTAATGAAGTATTTTTACAGTGGTATTAGTACTTTTATTTAAGTATGAATACTTGTAATGAAGAATTTGTTACAGTAAAAGTCCTAATACAAGTACTAATACTACACTGTAAAAATATTTTATTACAAGTAAAAGTCCTGTATTGATACTGAAGTAAAAGTACTAATACCACACTAAAGAGTATTTTTACAGTGTAGTATTAGTACTTTTACTTCAGTATCAATACAGGACTTTTACTTGTAATAAAATATTTTTTACAGTGTGGTATTAGTACTTTTACTATCAATACTTGTAATAAAATATTTTTACAGTGTGTATTAGTACTTTTATTTAAGTATTAATACTTGTAATGAAGAATTTGTTACAGTAAAAGTCCTGCATTAATACTGAAGTAAAAGTACTAATACCACACTGTAAAGATTATTTTTTACAGTGTAGTATTATTACTTTTACTATCAATACTTTTAATTAAGTATTTTTACAGTGTGGTATTGGTACTTTTACTTCAGTATCAATACAGGACGTTTACTTGTAATACAATATTTTTTACAGTGTGGTATTAGTGCTTTTACTATCAATACTTGTAATTAAGTATTTTTACAGTGGTATTGGTACTTTTACTTAAGTATCAGTACTTGTAATTAAGTATTTGTTACAGTAAAAGTCCTGCATTGATACTAAAGTAAAAGTAGTTAGCTACATTACATCAGTGCTGTAATGTAGCTAACTACAGTAAACTAAGTACATTTACTCAAGTAGCTAACTTTACAGGTAACGTTACTTGTACTTCACTTGAGTAACAGTTAACGTTATTTCCATTGTATGCTACTTTATACTTCTACATCTCAGAGGGAATATTGTAACGTTACTTTTTACTTCAATACATTTTTATGACTGCTTCACTGACTTTGCAGATTCAGATTAATACAAAATATAAATCAACTAATAAATGAAGGTGTATTATAATAGATTAAGCAACACAACAGCATATACAGTAGTTAAAATGAGCTCCCCCTTTACTAGCTGGGGAGAATTGGGTTAACCACAGCTGATGTGATTACATTACAGCTGCTCCCATTGTACAATAGAAATACATATAAACATGGAGAAATGATAAGAAAACAGAAAAAAGTATGTAAGATATGTGCATTACACTACAATATAATAACAATAAATATGGACAAATAGTAATAAGAATATTAATTTAAATGTACAGTATAGAGAAAATGCAGTATTCATCCCAGAGTACAGTTGCACAGTTATTGCACTACCACATTGATGCATTAATAATTATAATCCATTATAATATATATTATTCTGAAACGGGCCATTCTGCATAATGAGTACTTTTACGTATATTTTAATGCTAATACATTTGTACTTGTACTTAAGTAAAATTTTGAATGTTTGAACTTTGACTTGTAACAAAGTATTTCTACACTGTATTATTTTATTTTTACTTGTAAAAGATCTGAATAGTTCTTCCACCACTAATATTAGCTTTTGACACCTGTCTAGCGAATAAAAGGACATTAATAACTGATTTTTTTATGTCACAAGATGAAACTCCAATAGTGGAAAAGATTGCCAAGAAGAGACCTGCAGCTGATTTTGAAGAGGAGGGACCAACACGAGCTATGGGGTATTAATACCATTTTATTATAGCCTCCTTTATTAAATACTGACATACTGTGCATTAGCTAACGTTAACCTATATATGAAAGTAACATTTCTCTTTCCACACTTTCAGGAACGAGGTACAGTCCATGTTGGAGAAATTCGGAGGTAAGCAGCTTTGTGCAGGTTTGTTCTTCCTCTGGTTGGAGCATTAAAGTACTACGAAACTTTAGTCTTGTTTACTTACTCTTTGATCAGGTATTTACTGACTTTAACCACAGTATTGGTGATGTTATACTATAATAGTAATAGTTCAAGAGGTACAACTGATGGGTACTGTTTGTGTACTGTTTGCATTGTAATTTTATGACTCTAATTGCTCTTTTTAGTTTCTATTTTTATTCTATTCTTATTTTTATTTCATATACTGTACTTGTAATTGTTTATTTTATTTTCTACCTTTCTCTATGTATCTTCAGATATACATATATATATATATTTCTTCCTTCTGACCAAATTTCCCCTCTGGGGATCAATAAAGGCTTATCTTATCTTATTTTATATAGTCCTGTGTTAAGAATATATTAAGACCAAAACATGTGAGCAGGTTAACATGAATATATTGTAAAATTAGAAAACACTGTGTAGAATACATTACATTTGTACTCAGCAAAGTAATGTATTGAAAAAGTATTAGCTTTGCTACCAAAACTCTCATATTGATTTGGCACCAGTATTAAAATTATAATTATAATAGTGACGATAGCCAGACAGAAAGGTATGCAGCGCTGTGATTCTTTGCTTCCAGCTGATATCAACAAAGTGATGCAGGCCAAGAAGAAGCGTCTGGAGTGTCTGACCAAGAACTACATGAAGGGAAGTCAACACAAACTGGAGCAGCTGTGGAACAGCTATCACGCACAGAGGTTAGAAATCTACTCTTTATATTATCTGGAGGAAATGAAGTCACTGCAGCAGGTTAGAAGATGAGAAGGCAACATTACACTACTGAGAATTACTACGCTAGGATATATCAAGTGGAAAATGAATTGGAAAGTATGAAATTATATTAGTTACAGTATTATGAATTTAAATGAGCATTACATAAATATTCATTAATCTTTTGAGAAGATCTTTAAGATAAACATCTTACAAATGGTCGTCACAAATCAGCATTCAAGATGTCTTAAGTACATTTACTCAAGTACTCTTCTTCAGTTTTGAGGTACTTGTACTCTATTTGAGTTTTCTATTTTCTGCTCCTTTCTACTTCTACTCTACTACATCTCAGAGGGACATATTGTACTTTTAACTCGACAACACTTATTTGATCACTTTAGTTCCTTTGCAGATTCAGATTATTAATGCAACAAAATCTAATCAACAAATAATTTATGATGTAATATTATAGATTAAAATAATGTATTTGTTGATTCACAAGCTACCCAGCAATATATAAAGTAATTAAAATGAGCTCCACTTTTACCAGCTGCAACATTAAACGTGATGAACACATTAATGCATCAATAATGATAAACTAGCTTAGCACAAAGACTGGGAACAGGGGGAAACTGCTAGCCTAGCTCCAACAAAAGTAAAAAAAAGTACACCTTCCAACAGCCAGTGGTGGAAAGTTATAAAGAACATTTCCTCAAATACTTGAATTTAGAGGCGTATTTCCATTTTCTGCTACTTTCTACTTCTACATCTCAGAGGGAGATATTGTACTTTTTACTGCGTTTATCTGACAGCTTTAGTTACTTTTCAGATTCAGATCAATAAAAACAAAATCTAATCAACTAATAAATAAACTACCAGCAGTATATAAAGTCATTAAAAGCATCTCCACCTTTACCAGCTGCAACATTAAAGAGATGAACACATTAATGCATCAATAATTATAATCTGCATAATGAGTACTTTTGCTGTTGGTACTTTAAGTATATTTTGATGCTGATACTTTTGACTTGCACAAGAGATCTGAGTATTTCTTCCACCGCTGCTTAAAGTTGCTAAGTTTGAAATATGTGTGTGTGCAGGCAGAAGATGACTCAGCAGTATTCCCAGCAGGTGACCTCAGCTCTGCAGCAGTGGGAGGCTGAAGCTCAGCGAGCCGAGGAGCAGGAGGAGAAGCTCAACGTTTGTTCACTTCCTTGTTTGATTGGTTAGATAGAGCCGCAGGTTTGATGCTCTGTGACCTCATTTAAAAGAAAAATCCCCTCCGATTCTTTTTATTGTTGGATAACAGCTGAGATCCAGTTATGCAAAGTTCATCACCAACAGCCGGAGACTTTTTCCTTTAAAGTTAAACTTGGTTGATCGTTGAGTTGTTTATACTTCGGGCCATATCAGACAAAATATGAATTATCTTTATCAGTTGTTAAAGATGTTGATGTTATCGTCTGTATCGTCTGTACAGAGCAACTTTCACTTTAAACTTGCACAAGCTGTGCTAAAATCAAATCACCTTAAAAATAGGGCTGCATCGAATAGTTGACGTTCAAATTCTAAATCAACATTTGAATGCTGTGCAGCTGGGTTTTTGTTTTTGTTGCATGTCTATTCATTGTGTTTAAAGCTGGTATTTGTGCCCAGTGTCCGATAAAGATCAGGCTACATTAATATTATTAGTATTCTACTATTAGTAGAATTAGATTCTAGTGGTGGCTGCGTAGCATTGTTTCAGACTCTGTGATCCAAACATTTCCAATAACTCCAGAGCGTTGTAAAGTCCTAAAGTCAACCTTTATTGAAGAAAGAGAGATGGAATCATTTCAAAATTCACAACATGTTTTTATCTCGCAAAATATTCTGCTTCAATGCATTTTAATTTTTTTTTTTTAACAGGGAAATCCTGGGAAACATAGAATCTCTTTTCCACAGGAGACCTGCGCCAAAACAGCACCGCAGTTACAGTTTAAATAGAAATAAAACACCAGTTACAGTTTAAACAGTTTAAATAGAAATAAAACACCAGTTACAGTTTAAAAAGAAATAAAACACAACAGACAGGAAATACAATCATCAAACACACAAGGAAGAGACTAAAACCAGCTCAAATTAAAGCAGTTGCATTTCTCAGTTACAGGGACTTTTAACATGGCTTTACATTTTTCCTATTTTGTTGGCGTTTAGCCTTTCAAACACAACCTTTTCACTGAGGTCAAAAAACTGTTTACACTCCCGCATGCTGCACACAAAGGATACAGCTGTGTTACCGGGGCGGTCTAGCAGTTATCTAACAGCACCATCAATTATATTTATATAAACACAATAACAAAATCTAACTTCTAATAATTCTAACTTAAATATCCAAACCGACAGCTTGTATTTCTTGATGCATCAGAATGATCACATGAATAAAGAGAGAGAAGAGAGCGTGTTAGTGACTCTGTGTTTCTTCTCTCTGCAGAATCTGTTCCGACAGCAGCAGAAGATCCTGCAGCAGGCCCGAGTGGTTCAGAACCAGAAGCTGAAGACGGTCCGAGAGCTCTACGAGCAGTTTGTTAAGGTGAACCTCAGTGTTTTCACACATGATGTTACATTCTGCTGCAGGAAATAATCTCTCAAAAACATCTAATATAGAATAGAATAGAATAGAATATATCTTTATTGTCATTGTACAAGTACAACGAAATTAAAATGCAATCCTTAAAAAGTGCAAGAAACAAACAGTAACGTGCCTCTAAAAACTATAAAATATAAAAAAGAGAAATAATAAATAAATAAATAAAATAAAAAACACACATACCACACACACAAGGCGTTCACATTCTGCAGGTATTGCACGACTCGTATCATTATTGCACAGTGATATTTACAAGATGTTCAGGTTTTGCTGTGTTTAGTGCAGTTATGGCTCTGGAAAAAAAAACTGTTCTTTAGTCTGTTTGTAATATGCTTCTTATGAGTGTTTTTAAGTTCAGGTAGTGTGTGTTAGCTTGGACAGAAGTGTAATTCATGCAAGGATTGACAGTATCATATGATTTTAAAATAGTAATAAAACAAGATGTTTATTTATCAGATACAGAATGCACTGCAGGAAGGGAATGGAGACAGATAGAGATAGATAGATAGATAGATAGATAGATAGATAGATAGATAGATAGATAGATAGATAGATAGATAGATAGATAGATAGATAGATAGATAGATAGTAACTTTATTGATCCCGAGGGAAATTCAAGTATCCATCATCACAGTTCCATAGTGCAAACATATTAGTAAAAACGTCACAGGTGAGTAGTACACATGTTAGTAAAACGACACAAGTAGTAACAAGACACATGTAAGTAATACAGAGTATAAAACAAAATATGCAATGTGCAGAAGAACTGTTAAAACTGAATATAGTGCAGAGTAAACAACTGAGATACAGAACTATTTAAAGAAAAGGTGAATGTAGTGCAGAAAGTGATATAGTGCTGGATAATAAAATAAAATATAGGAGAAACATATTAAGAAATGTCAGATATGGAATATAATGCAGGATATGAACTGAGGTAGAGAAGTTTTGTAGTGTGCAGAATTAAAGTTAAAGTGGCTCAGTCTATTAAAGTGCACTGTGTATTTGGCTACAACTCTGTCACCAGAATGCTTAAATGAAATGAAGAAAATGAAAAAAAGTCCAACTGGATGTGTGTGTGTGTTTCCTCCAGAACATGGAGGACGTGGAGAAGAGCCACGATGCTTTCCTGCAGGGAGCGCAACAAGAGCTGAGGAAGGAGATGGCCACGCTGCAGAAGAAGATCCTCATGGACACAGTGAGTTAGCACTGATTGTTCACTTTGACTCTCAGTCAGTGAGGCCGTAACATTACTGCTAATGTGAGACTGATCGATATCGAACGCTCTGGGGAAACTTTGTTATAGAGAGGTGAAGTCCCGCCCCTTCCAGTGGATCACCATGGCAACCTATTTCGGAAAAAACGGTAGATAGATAGATAGATGGATAGATAGATAGATAGATAGATACTTTATTGATCCCGAGGGAAATTCAAGTATCCAGCATCACAGTTCCATAGTGCAAACATATTAGTAAAAACGTCACAGGTGAGTAGTACACATGTTAGTAAAACGACACAAGTAGTAACAAGACACATGTAAGTAATACAGAGTATAAAACAAAATATGCAATGTGCAGAAGAACTGTTAAAAATGAATATAGTGCAGGGTAAACAACTGAGATACAGGACTATTTAAAGAAAAAGTGAATGTAGTGCAGAAAGTGATATAGTGCTGGATAATAAAATGTAGGAGAAACAGATATTAAGAGATGTCAGATATGGAATATAATGCAGGATAAGAACTGAGGTAGAGAAGTTAGTGAACGGAGAGAGACAAATTATTATTATTACTATATTTGATCCCGTTTGAATTGCTCCATGAATCACACATATGATGTTTGTCAATTTAAAAAGTAATTTTGAAAGTCCAGAAAGTCTCAGTTTGTTATAAAACTGTTGAAGTATCAGACTGTGAAATCCGTCATTAGAAAGACGACACACCCGACAGTGTGGTAGAGACGTCTCTCTCTCTGAAGCTACGATATCTGAGTGTTTCCTGCTGGGATGAACTCACACCAGAGACGGGTCTGATCCTTCTTTCTCTTCCTGACTGATACAAACACCAGGAGTCTCTGATAAAACACATCAGGTCAGATAACGATTCCTCTGGGACTGGAACAGAGTTACGTTAGCTAGTGTTGGTGACGTATACTGTGCAAGACGAGAGATGTAGTACGAGCAGTTTCAAACAAAACTAAATGATACTACGTCAATCTGAGAAATTCTTGAAAATATTTGTCTCTCTCCGTTGACTACGTACATATTCTTTGACCATCTGCTGTCGACTTGTACATTACTTTTAAGAAATGTTATCTTTATTTCAAAGCTTTGCTCCTTCTGCTGGTATGATGTACTGTTTTTTGCTTATAGGCGAGATAAATGTGCTATTTTACCATTTTATTTTATTCATTTACCGTTCATTACACTCTAATCTTACATTTTTTAGTGTTTTATTTGGTCATTGTTGAAAACGCAAACCTCCGTGTAAATAGATGACTCTTTGTTCGTCTGACAGCGAGGTAAAGTGGGGAAAATATTCTAAATATAGCGTACTCTTAAACAGATATAGATTTTTTTAGGTGGGCCTTTTTATGGCAGGGATATGATGTCATAGGTTTATGATGTCACATCCTGTTTGTTTCCACAGCAACAGCAGGAGATGGCCACAGTCCGTAAATCGCTGCAGTCCATGCTGTTCTAGCCTGCTGTTACCACGGCGACGGAGCTAATCCTAGTTTAAGGATGCATCCTTGGTTGGTGTTGCCATGGTTACTGTATGGTTATGGTTACAGGGTTACATAAACAGTATTTACAGAGTTTCGTTTCCACAGCGACTCTGTTCTGTTACAGTTTGTGATGTCAGATACTTTTTTCTACTTGTTTTAATAGAAATATGAATTGTCTGTTTTCATAGCTGACGTTTGTTTTAGTTCATTGTGCAGCTTTCTTTGTTCCACGTCTGTCCACGAGAGAGAACAGGACAAAGCTCGTTCAAATAGAAACAAAGATCTCTCTTTTACAAATGCTTTGTATGAATTTATTGGTGGAAAAAGTTGAGATAAAAAGCTGATGATCAAAATTTCACACACAAATCATCTTGACCGTCTGTGAGAGAGTAAAAAATAAACAACTCTTTTTGTACAGCCCAGTTTGATGCAGTCTGTCATTTTAAACTCATTCAGTTTGAATATTCTGTCTTTCAGAGGTTGTAGTGGTATATTTATTTTAGCTTATTTTACTTTTTTCTCATATGTAGCTCCAATGTTGTAATGTTGTATAACTTTTAGACCTTTTTAAATAGTTTTTTATCATCATTTGTCTTGTCTGTCTACTTTGTTTTCAAAAGTGCCATATAAATAGAGTTTATTATTTATTATTATTGTATAAAACAGGAGATCCAGAGAATGACTGCAGTTTGTTTTCTTGGAAAGTGACTGAAACAACAATTATTTATTAAAATATTTTTCTGTCAGTCAATTAATTGATTAAAAAACGAATCGTTGTAGTTCTAATTTTAACCGGTACCTATTTTAGAATTTGTGATTTTATTTCTCCCTTCTGTTAATGCATTAAATGAGTGCAGCTTTTATATTATAATTTATATATAAAAAATATATTATATTTAGCTTTTATTTTATTGTGCTGTGTCTCTGCTCCATATTTCAATACAGTTTTCTTGTTCAGTGAATTTCCTCATGTGGAAAACCGAAATTGAAACTTTTACTTTTTGAATCTTCGGTACTTTTTTTGTTGCGACGCCGGAAGTTCCTGCTCTTATTTTGAAGCGTAACTTCCTGTTGTGAGTCCAGCGACTCCTCCGCCCGCAGGTCGTCCGTTGACAAACTGATGAAAAGAGGACAGCATTTAGGTAAAGTTAACAGATATCACCTTTATAGTGTTGTTATTATTAGCAGCAGTAAATTGTAATTCATTTTTACAAGGATGTGTCATCGTGTTTGTGTGTTTGTAGCTTCTTCTGCTGCTAGCTCTCTGAGCTAACTGAGCTAACTGAAGCTACTGAGTGACTTCCTGAAGCTGATCTTACTTTATTCCTCGTGTGTTTTACTCTTTTTGGCTCCTGATCCCTTTGATTAGTATGATCTGTAGAAACTGTAACGTTAGATGAATTATTCGGCTCTATGTTTGTGTCCTTAAAGTGGCAGTAGGCAACAATTTTTTGGCATAATTTGGCAAAAAATCCCATAATAACCTTTCAGCATATTGTAATTCAAGTGTTCTGAGAGAAAACTAGACTTCTGCTCCTCGTCATGTCTCTGTTTTCAGGCTTTAGAACAAATCTACTCTAGTGACGGCAGATTTTGACCAATCACAGGTCATTTCAGAGAGAGAGAGCGTTCCTATTGGCTGTGCTCCGGTCATGTGACCAGAACTTGGCTTCCTTCAACAGATTTTACAATGGCGGCCGCGTCACAAACTTTCTCATTTTACAGCTAAACAGTAACTACAAGATGATTCTGAGAACATCTGAGGAGAGAAATAGTCATTACAGTAACAGAATATTGATTCATATCTGATCAGCGCTGCCTAGTTTCACCGTTTGGTCGGAGTTCAGAGTGATTGACAGCCGGCTCTCATAGACTGCAGCTGGGCAGCGGACCTTGTTTTCCTCCGGTAAGTGAAATCCTTCAGATGCCGTTAGGAGCACCGGAGGACACAGTAGGACACAGAGGAACAGGATTTAACTCAGGTTACCTGTTTCATGTTCTACTGTCACCATATAGCGGCCGTTTAATAAAAATAACTTTTTTAAATCATATTTGCGCCGATATCGCATACTGCAGCTTTAACCTCTTCTATAATTCATTTTTTCCTCAGGTGAATTGTCCTCAACACCTGGATGCCATGAGTCTGGAGTCCAGGTGATCACAGAGTTGTGAAGCCGGTGTTTTAACAGCGATGGAGGATCCGTTAGCAGGAAGTCCCTGCTCGTCTGATCCGGAGAGTCCTGGAGTTCTGAACCGAGGCTGCCTCCTCGACCCGGCTGAAGTCCTCTACCACGATCTCTCCATCATCGTCCCAGAAACCCCCAGGTAACACGGCAACTCGTCTCACCTGTACATCTGTCACATTTATACAAACATATGTGTATAAATGTAAACCATTAATACAGAGAACACTGTAGTATCAGCAGTACTGGAAGAAGTATTCTGCTCTATTACTGTAGTAAAAGTACTAATACACACTGTGAAAATACTCCACTACAAGTAAAAGTCCTGCATTCAACAAACTGTAGTTATAGTATTCTCCAGTAAAAGTACTGATGTGTCCGTAATCAGTGCTATTCTAGAGTTTAGTGTTTGTTTGTTTTGTTGCAGACACGAGATCTCTTCAGATCCTGAGGTCAGAAACTTGACTTTAACAGCAGTGGAGTTATTGAATGTTAAAACGTGTTTGTTTGTTTCTCAGCCCTCAGCTCGGCAAACGGAGGAGACGCGGTCGCATCACAGAGGAACATTTCAGTCCTGTGAGTCGGTATTAACACATGTAGGATTTACTGTTTTCTCCCCGTCTCCGGCTCCGTGTGTTGACCGCGTCGTCTTTCTGTCCTCAGGCGGCCGTCGGTGGATCTCCGGGACGAGCGGAGCTCTCGCATAAATGCAAACGCAGACGTCTGGCTGCAGCGCTGGGGGAGCAGAGCGGCGGCTTCGTTCAGGCTTCGTCTCTAAGGACGTTTCCTCTGGACAGCTGGCTGGAGGCCCCGATGTCCACCGCGTCCTCCTCCTCCTCCTCTTCCTCCTCCTCCTCTTCCTCCTCTTCCTACCTCACACCCATATCAGAGGAGGAAGTGGAGGCTTCTGCTGTGGCGAGAGCTTCAGCTTCATCACCGCCGTCCACCTCCGAGTCTCTGTCCTTCCTCACCGCAGAGGAGAGGAGGTGGCTGAACGGAGAGCGAGGACACGAGACAGGTGAAGAGACACGTCAGATATTTACATCTCACAGTCAGTAGTTCAGAGAAATACTGGAAGTATACAAGAGTTAACCCTCTGAGACCCACAATACACCTGTTTTAGTCTTCTTTAGGGGGGTCCACGAGGTCTTTAGGGGGGTACAGGGGGTCTTTAGGGGGGTCCAGGGGGTCTTTAGGGGGGTCCACGAGGTCTTTAGGGGGGTCCACGAGGTCTTTAGGGGGGTCCACGAGGTCTTTAGGGGGGTTCAGGGGGTCTTTAGGGGGGTCCACGAGGTCTTTAGGGGGGTACAGGGGGTCTTTAGGGGGGTCCAGGGGGTCTTTAGGGGGGTCCACGAGGTCTTTAGGGGGGTCCAGGGGGTCTTTAGGGGGGTCCAGGGGGTCTTTAGGGGGGTTCAGGGGGTCTTTAGGGGGGTCCACGAGGTCTTTAGGGGGGTACAGGGGGTCTTTAGGGGGGTCCACGAGGTCTTTAGGGGGGTCCACGAGGTCTTTAGGGGGGTCAGGGGGTCTTTAGGGGGGTACAGTAGGTCTTTAGGGGGGTCCAGGGGGTCTTTAGGGGGTCCAGGGGGTCTTTAGGGGGGTCAGGGGGTCTTTAGGGGGGTCAGGGGGTCTTTAGGGGGGTCCAGCAGGTCAACAGTAGATGTCTCATAGAAGTGGTGTAACATCATCTGAAAGCTGGAACCTGGAGATTAATTTGAGCTCATTATAATTATCTGTACATTAATCCTAAACGATGATGTAGAGTGAAACGTGTGAAACGTGTTCTCCTGATGGAACGTATGAACACAGACTCAGCAGCAGCTTCAGCTCTTCGTCCTGATCACTCGTTTCTCCTTCAGCAGCTCCGGAGGAGATCATCATCAGTGACGATGAGGAGGCCGTGGTCCGCTCGGCTCAGGAGGAGGAAGACGAGCTGCTGGCTCGAAGCCTGCAGAGCCAGTTCGACCGAGAGGAGTCGCACAACCATCATCTTCATCAGCTTCACCACCATCATCTTCATCAGCAGAGCCACCATCATCTTCATCAGCAGAGCCACCATCATCTTCATCAGCAGAGCCACCACGGGGTGAGAAACTTCTCCTAGTCAACACTTCCTCCTGCTAACAAACATGATGTGTGTGTATATAAAGTCTGAACTTCTCTCAGGTCATCAGAAGGTCACACCGAGAGTGAAGAGAATTTTGTCTCGCTTTACTCGCACGAGTCGGACCGCCGGTATCTTCTGTGTTCATTCGCTGCGTAGAGGAGGAAGAGCTCGTCTCCATGGATACCAACAACATTTCCTCCATCAACCATGGAAGAAATAACCTCTGTAGCTGCTTTGTACGTGTTGGTGAAGTCTCAGATATGTAATCGCGCCGCGTGAGAAGTTGTCTTCGCTCTCGGTGTGAATGCAGCGTTACATGTGAACAGGAAGTGATGTAATAACTGAGGTTAAAGTGTGAGCGGCGCTGCCTTGTTCTGTGCAGTACTACCCGTACATGGAGCCCGGCTGGATGCCTCATCTACTGGCTGCTGTCTCTCCGCTGGTCCACTTTGAAGACGGTAAGATCAGAAACTCACTCAGCTCGGAGCCTTTCACACGACTGTTGTTTTATAATATTTCTGTAATAATTAATTGTGGCGTCTCTGAAGGCAGGACGGAAACATTTAAACTAACGCCACGTGTCTGCGTAATGTGGCGTCAACTCAGAAAGTCCTGTACCAACATTGTTGTTCCAACATGAGGAGGCATTCATGTCAAATTCTCCCTGTCGGGAACTCATTTTTACGATAATTCCGATGTTTACTTTAACTGATAACAGCTGGTGTGTTTCTACAGATCTGATTGGTCAACACAGAAGACGTGGGCGGGGCAGACGGAGGAACGCTCAGCCTGAGCTTTCAGAAGATCCTCAGGGGAACGACTACGAGGTGAGGAAGAGGAAGAGGAAGAGGACAAAACAATGTGTTCATACATCCACCAATAAATACTAGGGCTGTCAATCTATTAAAATATGTTTTTATCTGTTCTAAATGTACCTTAAAGGGAGATTAGTCAAGTATTTAATCCTCTTATCAACATGGGAGTGGACAAATATGCTGCTTTATGTAAATGTATGTATATATTTATTATAGTAAATCAATTAACAACACAAAACAATGACAGATATTGTTCAGAAACCCTCACAGGTTCTGCATTTAGCATAAAACAATATGCTCAGATCATAACATGGCAAACTGCAGCCCAACAGGCAACAACAGCTGTCAGTGTGTCAGTGTGCTGACTTCACTATGACTTGCCCCAAACTGCATGTGATTATGATTCAAATGTAAAAAAAAAAAAAAAAAAGTTTGAAAAATGTCCCAAAAAAATGTCCAGAACAATGTCAAAAAAAAGTCTGAAAAATGTAAAAAAAAAAAAGAAAAATGTCTGAAAAATTAAAAAAAAAAAAAAGAAAAGTCTGAAAAATGTCAAAAAAAAAAAATGTCTGAAAAATGTAAAAAAGGAAGAAAAAAAGCCTGAAAAATGTCAAAAAAATTGAAAAATGCCTGAATGTTGATTTAAAAAAAAAAATACATAAAAAAAAGTCCGAAAAATGTAAAAAAGGAAAAAAAAAAGTCTGAAAAATGTCACAAAAAAAAAAAAAAAGTCTGAAAAATTAAAAAATTAAAAAAAAGTTTGAAAATTGTAAAGCTTTATTTAACCTCCTTCATGCCATTAGTCTGGCTTGGTTGGTACCGATGGATTCATCAGGTTTTATCGTTTCAGATGAGAAAACTGAGCCGCTACAACCTAAAAATCACAAGTTGTGTTAATGCGTTAAAGAAAATTAGTGGCGTTGAAACAAATTTGCGTTAACGTGTTATTATCATGTTAAGTTTTACAGCTCTAGTTATCCTGGAAGAGTTCTGGATGTTTTTACGGTAGATTACTTTATAACATGAATGCTGTATTACTACTTTTTATCTTTCAATCGTCACAATGAAAGATGAAATATTAATAATTTATATATTGTCAACATCTGCTGTGTTTTGGCATCTGATGAAGCTTCAAACTCGTGGTTTTATTTCTCAAACTGGGCAACGTTTCACCAGATTAAATATTAAATCCATAATGAAAATACAAACTACAGTAGAATCCTGCTTTTCCATGAACGCATGAGTAATAATAATAATAATAATGCGATGATAGAATATGGATCAGTACTTCTGTCGTGTTCTGACCGCTGACGTCGGCTCCTTTTTTTCTTTCAGGCTCTTCTGGCGTTCGAGGAGCGTCAAGGATCCGTCGTGTCCAAAAAGATGAGTCGGAGGGAAATCCAGAGGTTTCCCACCAAAACCTTCCAGTCTGCCAACAGCTGCGAGAACACTCAGTGAGTCCAACAGCTGGTCGGAGATCAGTATTCATTCACTGATATGTTATTGATCAGGGCTGGAACGGTTCTGATCTGTGAATATTATATATGTATATATTATAACATGTGTTCTTCACATGAAAACAAACAGTTTTATTTCTGCTGTACTGAACACCGAACCGTGACTCTGTGTATGGAGGACGGAACCTGCCAAAATAAATGACTAAATATATAAATGACTCGATAAATAAATAAATATGTCATTAAATGTAGCAAAAATATAGTACAAATAAATGTAGCCATTAATTAATTGATAAAATGTGACATAAATTATTTCTGTTTTAATTTATTTATCTTTGTATTAATTCCCTTATTTATTTACTCTTCTGTTTAGTTTTCCCTTTTTTTAATTTATGTATTTATTTTTATAATTTTTTAAAATGTATTTATTTATTTTTGCATTTATTTTTTATTTATTTTTTAATGTATGTATTTATTTATATATGTATGCATTTATTCATTTATTTATTTATGCACGATTTTTCCCTTTGCATTTCACCCCTTATTTATTTCCCCAATCTTGTTTATTTCTGTATTCTTTATGCATTTCTGCCTCATAATACAAATAAGGGGGCTGTCAAAGATAAATAGATGAAATAAAAAAAGCAAATTAAAACAGAAATATCAATTTATGTCACAGTTCATCAATTAATTATTGGCTACATTTATTTGTAATATTATTTTTGCTACATTATTTTTTTATTATTATATATTATTTGTTTAATTATTTTTATATATTATATTATTTAACATATTTATTTATTTATCAAGTCATTTATTAATTTATTTTTGGCAGGTTCAGTCCTCCATACCTGCAAACCGTTACGTCTCTATTATTGATGTCAGGATTTAAAATGTTTATGACTCATCTGTTGATTGATTGATTGATTGATTGATTGATTGATTGATTGATTGATTGACAGGTGTCAGATCTGTTTCTGTGACTACACTGATGGCGAGAAGCTGAGGATGTTGCCCTGTTTCCATGACTACCACGTCCAGTGTATCGACCGATGGTTGAAGGTAACGGCTCACATTCAACGTCTGTTTTCTATCATTATAAACTGAATATCTTATTATATATTATTATATTATATATATAGTTTTGGACTTTTGGTCGACATGAAAGGAGACGTTTGAAGTCGACGTCTTGAACTCTAGGATGAAATAAAGTGTGAAGAGAATAACGGAGCGTGTTTCCTCTGACAGGATAACACCACCTGTCCGATCTGCAGAGCTAACCTTGCTGACGGCGCCGCCCTCGCCCCCCCGCACCTCTGACCTCTGACCTCTGACCTCCGGGCCGAGGCGGCGCCTCTACTGTGTTCTACTGTGA
This sequence comes from Sebastolobus alascanus, assembly GCA_916701645.2. Taxonomy (NCBI): domain Eukaryota; kingdom Metazoa; phylum Chordata; class Actinopteri; order Perciformes; family Sebastidae; genus Sebastolobus; species Sebastolobus alascanus. The sequence goes on from CAKAOJ020000332.1 coordinate 908,451, forward strand.
GCTGACGGGTTTGTTTGAGTCTTGCTGTAGTTTGATGGAGGACAACTCGTCTTTTTTTTATACTTTTTATTTAATTGTTTTTCCGTCATCAGATACAGGAACAGAACAATAAAACCTTTAAAGCTGCTGTTTGTTGTTTTGTTGAGAAATTAAAGATGCTTTCCTCTCACATCGGTCTCTGTTTCTGTAATGAATCCTCTTATTGATCGGTTATTGATTAGACATGAAGAAGCAGGAACGAGTCTGTGCACGAGAGTTTTACTCCTCGTAGTAGCGTTTCTTCATGGCTCTGTATTTCCTCAGGTAGTAGAGCGCCTCCAGCTCTCGGGCCACGTATTCCCCCCGACCGATCATCTCCCGGATCTGCTCCGGGTCCTGAACATTTTTGTTTTTCGTGAACGCCGATCTCAGACGGTCCCTGAAGTAGTCGCCACCTTTAGGATACTCCCGTCCGAGGTAGAGGAGCTGTGGAGCCGCAAGGAACGAGGAAATAAAGTCATTAAAGGTGGAAAACACGATATCCAGAGCATTAACATATCAGTTGAGAGCCATGTGGAGGCAATCCCTCCAATCCCTCAATCCTTCGGGGGAAAGAACCAAAAATCTCAGACTTCAATGTAATCTGACGTATGTTTGGATTGTAAAGTTCTGCTAATAGATCCCCTAAATGTTACACACTGTTCCTTTAAAAGTCATCACATCATCTCTGGATTTGTTGTTCAGTTGAGAAATAAAAGTCCAGCATCAGCAGCAGCTGCAGCAGCAGCAGGTGTAAATATTTAGTCCAGAATAAAAAAACACAGACTCACATTTTTATAGAGTCGGACCACTTCGGCCCTCAGAGGGTTCGCCATCGTCCAGAGAGGCGGTCGCAGCTGGAAAACACATTAATGTTCAGTAAATATGATATAATATTAATATTAACCAGGAGTGGATGGTTGAAGAAAAAGAGGATTTCTTGCATTTAAAGTTCCAGCTGAATTACTTCTGTTCATATTTAAAGAAGATCAATAACATCTGTTTAACATGCTACACAGATTAAGAGGTGCAGATGTTTCCAGATGTTGCATCTAACAAGGTTTATATCGTGGTGGTGAATATAAAAAAGGCCACACTAAACTGAACTGAACTCTCTCAGACTCTCTGGTATTTTTAATATAGTATGTTCCCAGTAAAAGTATTTATACTGAGTGGAAAATACTGTCGGAGTAAAATTAATCAAATTAATTGTCACTAGATTTTGCATAAACATAAATCTTAAATGTAAAAACATAAATGTTACATAAACTGCACATGTAGAAAAAGGTAATGTGTTTCACGAAAAATAAATAAAATCTTTATATGTAATTTATTTTTTTTATTATAAAATATCAAACGAATACAGCATTCATTTTCAGGGTTTTCATTTAATATTCATATTTTAGACACATAGAAAGAAGATTTTCAAGTATGACTGAAATAAAATGGTTCATCAAGTAAACATATTATTATACACTGAACACTTTAATCAGTTTTATTGTTGTTAAAAGATATTTTGTAGAATAAATGACCAGTTATTGATAAACTAGATAAACAATTTAATTATTTTAAAAACTCTGAAGTCCAGATTGTTACAATTGACTTATTTGTTCTGATATATATTATATATTATATATTATATATTAGGCAAGTTTATTCGTAAAGAACATTTCATACACAATTCGATGTGCTTCACATAAGACATTAAAACATAAGAAAAAATAAATGAAAACTGTATAAAAACATAATAAACTCAAATGAAAAGAATAGAAACATTTTAATTGAATTTAATTAAAGTGAAGAACAGAGACATAAAGACAGGATAGGAGGGCAGGATGAGTGTTAATATTATTATCAGACTCCATTAGAGGGTCGTGGCTAGAAGGTAGGACGCAAATGGTGAAACTCTCGCGAGATTTGCTAAGGTTCGGCATTGACCTCGAACGGTTTAGTCCTCGGGGAGCGAATCTCGCGAGAGTTTTTTGCAAGTTTTCGCAATTTCCGGGTTACCTTCTAGACACCGTTACAGCCTCTATAGCAGGAAACTAGCAACTTGTTAACACTTCAACTTTATCGCCAATCGACGATGAAACGACCATAAATGATTCATTAGACATAAACACAGAGTTTAGTTCCTGCAGACAGAAGTGAGACAGTATCTGAACACCGTTAATACTCAGAGTAAAGGTGTGTTCTTACCTGTCGGGATGACCTCTGCTCTCTGCAGCTACCTGAACTTTGCTTTTAAACAGCTAATGAAGCGCACACTGAGAAGCGAGCCGTAAAGTAAACAACCAAAGAGTAACACACTGTAGAGATAGCAATCCTCCAAAAACCACCGCTGAGAGCTTCAAGGTTCGCACATGCGCACTTAAAGAGCAGCTTGTACATTGAATTTCTCTGCTTTATTGTTTATAAAGTCACAAGTTTCCGAAAAAAAGTTGTAATATTATGAGAATAAAGTCATAAGTTTACGAGAAAAAAAGTCATAATATTATGAGAATAAAGTCAGAAGTTTACGAGAAAAAAAGTCATAATATTATGAGAATAAAGTCAGAAGTTTAAGAGAAAAAAAGTTGTAATATTATGAGAATAAAGTCAGAAGTTTAGCAGAAAAAAAGTTGTAATATTATGAGAATAAAGTCAGAAGTTTACGAGAAAAAAGTCGTAATATTATGAGAATAAAGTCAGAACTTTACGAGAAAAAAAGTTGTAATATTACGAGAATAAAGTCATAAGTTTACGAGAAAAAAGTTGTAATATTACGAGAATAAAGTCAGAAGTTTACGAGAAAAAAGTTGTAATATTATGAGAATAAAGTCAGAAGTTTACGAGAAAAAAAGTTGTGATATTATGAGAATAAAGTCAGAAGTTTACAAGAAAAAAAGTTGTAATATTATGAGAATAAAGTCAGAAGTTTAGCAGAAAAAAAGTTGTAATATTATGAGAATAAAGTCAGAAGTTTACGAGAAAAAAGTCGTAATATTATGAGAATAAAGTCAGAACTTTACGAGAAAAAAAGTTGTAATATTACGAGAATAAAGTCATAAGTTTACGAGAAAAAAGTTGTAATATTACGAGAATAAAGTCAGAAGTTTACGAGAAAAAAGTTGTAATATTATGAGAATAAAGTCAGAAGTTTACGAGAAAAAAAGTTGTGATATTATGAGAATAAAGTCAGAAGTTTACAAGAAAAAAATCATAATATTATGAGAATAAAGTCATAAGTTTACGAGAAAAAAGTTGTAATATTACGAGAATAAAGTCATAAGTTTACGAGAAAAAAGTTGTAATATTACAAGAATAAAGTCATAAATTTACGAGGAAAAATGTTGTGATGTTATGCTTTTTTTTCTCATAATATTATGTCTTTTTCCTTGTGAAGTTATGACTTTATTCTGGTAATATTATGTATTTGTTTCGTGTGAAGTTATAACTTTATTCTTATTAAATTACGACTTTTTTAGTACTTTCACTGCAGTAAAGAATCTCATTACTTCCTCCTCCACGTCTATTCTCTTGTAAAACAAACATCTGTCAATAAAGTTTGAACCAAAACGCGCTTCCCCTTTTTGCCCCTCCGGGTCTCCGTAGTGGCGGTTTACTGGCTGCAGCGGATCAACAGAACAGAACCGAACAGCTCCAACAACTGTTAGGTTATCTTCCCCGGTACGTATGAACCGTCTGAAGCACCGGAGTGTTTACCGGGAACTCACCGGGAACTTACCGTGTTGTTTATCCTGTTCGCTCACTTTAAAACCCGCTGTGGCTAACTGTTAGCTTAGCATGAGCTAACTTCACCAAAACATCTGATGTGTCATCTGTTAGTATTATTAATGTTAACTTATTACTGTTACTACGTTAGTTTTAACAGTTTAACTGCGGTGGAAGAAGTATTCAGATACTATACTGAAGTACAAGTACTAATACCACACTATGGAAATACTCCACTACAAGTAAAAGTACTAATACCACACTGGGAAAATACTCCACTACAAGTAAAAGTACTAATACCACACTATGAAAATACTC
>CAKAOJ020000332.1:917500-942500 GCA_916701645.2 Sebastolobus alascanus
TTATATCTCTCTCTTCAAAGACACCAGACTCCATTAAAAAAACAGTAATTTTACCTCTCAGAACACAGGAGTTGCTGGTCTACCGCTGCATCTATCTGTTAGTTTGTGTTTAGTGTTTTAAAGGGTTAGTCCGGATTCACAAACTGACTGACCGGTCGATCCAGCGGTAGACAAGCAACTCCTGTGTTCTGAGAGGTAAAATTACTGTTATTTTTCAATGGAGTCTGGTAGTTTGGCGAGAGCATAGATGGATATAACAGCTTCAGTTCCCCCTCAGAAAGGGCTGTCTGACAGCGAGGTAAAGTGGTGAAAATATTGTAAATATAGCGTACACTTAACCTGATTTTTTTGGGGTTTCTAAAATGTGTTTTGCTGCTGCCCTCGTCCACAGCAGTACACTGATTTGCTCCCGTGCTGGTACTCCTAATTATTGTTTTCATTCTTGATGAATCTCTGTATTAGTGCTGAAAGGTTAAGTTGTGATTCATCGATTATTCTTTGAGCTGTTGGCTGAACAAAACAAGACGTTTAAAGATGTCAACTTGGTTTCTGGGGAATTGAATAACCGGATTGTTTTTGTTTTTTTAATAAATTGGTGCAGAAAAGAGTGAGAAAAAGATTTTATTGTCATTGCACTAGAACAATGAAATGTCGTTTGGAGCGATGCCTAATTGTGGAGAGCTCCGGGCCTCTGCACACATGCACTCCGCCATCATGTTAAGTTAACATTTCATCTTCAAAATGTTGTTCTATTCGACCAACAGTCTAAAACACAAAGATATTCAGTTTACTGAGAAAAGCAGAACATCTCCACATTGGAGGAACTTGTAACAGCAAAACGTTTGTTGTGTTGTTTGATAAATTACTTTAAAGTTACTGTGAGGAACTTTTAACTGGTTATGTAACCGTCTCAATTTAACCTATATGACCTACTTATTGCCAGTATAGAAACAAGTCATTTGTGTATCTAGTGAATCAAACACCACGTTAAACCCACTACTTATTTCTTTAGGTGAGGAATCGGAGTCTAAATTTAGACTCCTATCAGAAAGTGTTTCACTTGAGGAAGTCTGTGATTTTCTCTAAAACATTCCCGAGAACATTTTAAGGAACTCGTGTTTCGTCCGCAGCCGATCCACGACCTGAGGCTGTCCACGCTGAAGCGCTCCCTGCTGGGCAGCGTCTCTGACAGCGGCACCGTGGTCCTGTGGGACTCCAACACCCAGAAGGAGCTTCACGTGTTCGAGAGCGCCCACAAGGCCCCGGGCTCCGGCCTCGCCTTCTCCCCCGTCAGCGAGCTGCTGGTGGTCAGCGTCGGTCTGGACAAGAAGATCGTCTGCTACGACACGACCAGCAAGATGTAAGACTGACGTAACATACACTGCTGTGGTCGTCACAGTGTTTGAGCCGAGAGAGAATAGATGGAGTTTATAGAAAAAAAAACCTTTTTATTGTACATCTGTAGGAAGTTATTATCGATTAATCTACTCATCACTTTCTCCATTTAAAGGTACAATTGATAACATTCAGCCACTAGATGTTGCACCCCCCCCCCCCCCGCTCCATTACATTCACTTCACAACAAGTGGTTGCCAGTTCTTTACACAACCTGTGTATTTTATGGTCGAGTGGAGACGCAGACAATCTTTCGTGGTCGAGTAAAAGTCATTTTGCAACATGAAGGTATAGACCCTTTTAGTGATGACTTCATGATGAGGTCACGGTGTTAGCTGGAGGCTAACCAAAGGAAAGACTGGAGGCTAACTAACACTAGCAGTGGGCTAAAGCTACACATCTAAAATGTCATCTTGCTGTGTTGTTGGTGCCAGAATCCAGATATCACAAACATTTGAGATGACAAACTGTGATTGGAGGCTCTAGAGAGCTACAATATGAGAGAAACGTTTCAGAGATGGAGAGTAAATGTTGATCATATTTAGCCTTCTGCTAACAGCAGCCGTGAGCCTTCGGCTGCTGTTAGCGGAAGGCTAAACTATTAGCAACCCTTTCTCTCCATCTCTGAAACGCTTCTCCCATATTGTCCGACTCTCTTTTTGACTGACTTTACTGAAGGATAGTTAACTATAGACATCCAAAGATTTATACGTCCTCATGTTTATCTTTACAGAGCTGCCGTTGGCCATCAGTGAAGCTAGCTTGTCAGTCTCCGGACAAGCTAGCAAGTTTTTAACTTTCATCTTGTGTGTGTGTTCCTGCAGCATCCTGAGGTCGATCCGGGTGGACAGTCCGCTGACCTCGGTGGACTTCACTCCGGACGGTACCGGTCTGGTGGTCGGATCCACTCAGGGGAAGATCTACCAGTACGACCTGAGGAACTCCAGCGTCCCGACCACGATCACTGCAGCACACAAGACCTCCGTCACCTGCCTCCGCTTCCAGAGCAACTTCAGCAAACACAAGGTAGATCCAGCACAGTACCCACAGATCCAGCACAGTACCCACAGATCCAGCACAGTACCCACAGATCCAGCACAGTACCCACAGATCCAGCACAGTACCCACAGATCCAGCACAGTACCCACAGATCCAGTACGGTACCCACAGATCCAGTACAGTACCCACAGATCCAGCACAGTACCCACAGATCCAGTACAGTACCCACAGATCCAGCACAGTACCCACAGATCCAGCACAGTACCCACAGATCCAGCACAGTACCCACAGATCCAGTACAGTACCCACAGATCCAGTACGGTACCCACAGATCCAGCACAGTACCCACAGATCCAGTACGGTACCCACAGATCCAGTACAGTACCCACAGATCCAGTACAGTACCCACAGATCCAGTACGGTACCCACAGATCCAGCACAGTACCCACAGATCCAGTACAGTACCCACAGATCCAGTACAGTACCCACAGATCCAGCACAGTACCCACAGATCCAGCACAGTACCCACAGATCCAGCACAGTGCCCACAGATCCAGTACAGTAACCACAGATCCAGTACAGTACCCACAGATCCAGCACAGTACCCACAGATCCAGCACAGTAACCACAGATCCAGCACAGTGCCCACAGATCCAGCACAGTACCCACAGATCCAGTACGGTACCCACAGATCCAGCACAGTACCCACAGATCCAGCACCACAGATCCAGTACAGTACCCACAGATCCAGTACAGTACCCACAGATCCAGCACAGTACCCACAGATCCAGCACAGTATCCACAGATCCAGCACAGTACCCACAGATCCAGCACCACAGATCCAGCACAGTGCCCACAGATCCAGTACAGTACCCACAGATCCAGCACAGTACCCACAGATCCAGCACAGTACCCACAGATCCAATACAGTACCCACAGATCCAGCACGGTACCCACAGATCCAGCACAGTACCCACAGATCCAGCACAGTACCCACAGATCCAGCACGGTACCCACAGATCCAGCACAGTACCCACAGATCCAGCACGGTACCCAGAGATCCAGCACGGTACCCACAGATCCAGCACGGTACCCACAGATCCAGCACAGTACCCACAGATCCAGCACAGTACCCACAGATCCAGTACAGTACCCACAGATCCAGTACAGTACCCACAGATCCAGCACAGTACCCACAGATCCAGCACAGTACCCACAGATCCAGTACAGTACCCACAGATCCAGCACAGTACCCACAGATCCAGCAGAGTACCCACAGATCCAGCACAGTACCCACAGATCCAGCACAGTACCCACAGATCCAGCACAGTACCCACAGATCCAGCACAGTACCCACAGATCCAGCACAGTACCCACAGATCCAGTACAGTACCCACAGATAATGAATATGTTGTAATATTGTGATCCGGTCTCTTATGAGGCCCGCGATGCTTCTCTAGTCCCATTTATGACCTCCGCTCTCAGTGCGTTAATCTGTTTAAATACTGGATTTAAACAGTCTGAACTTTTACTAACGTAATTTGATGATTGGTCCAGAGTTAAATTAGTAAATCCATCTAAATCCTCTCTCTCTCTTTCCTGCTCCAGTCCAGTAAACTGGGCTCCGCCAAGATTGTCAAGAGATCCTCGATCAAGCTGTCAAGCAGCCAGACAGACTCCGCCCCCGGCACAGGCCCCGCCCCCTACAGACAGGTGACAGGTACAGGTGGGTTCGTCTCATTGGTCCCTGTGAACATGTCACATTACATCACACGTGCATTGCGTTACGGCCCTGACACACCAACCCGACAGTTGCACTCAAACGCACCGCACAGACTACGGCTAACGGCCAGTTAGCACGTAGCATCCCGGCCGAATGACGGTCGAGCTCTCCAATTCTCGGCCTTCGTCGCTGCTGGTTCTCTGATGTGAGTTTGGTGTGTAGAGCTGCAGCGACTAGTTGATTTATTGATTAGTCGATCGACAGATAAATAACTAGCAACGTTAATTTCTGTCATTTTTCAAGCGGAAACATTCTCAGGTTTCATCTTCTTAAATTAATATCTTTGTGTGTTTTAGACTTTTGGTCTCACAAATCAAGACATTTGAAGACATTGAGTTGCATTTTTGTTGCCCATTGATTATTAAAGTAATAATCTTGAAGATATTTATCTATCGCTGAATGAGGAAACACAATGGTGGTTGAGCCCACTGCAGTATTATGAACTGTGACGACACTGTTTGGATCTCTGGGAAGTGAGATCTAAGAACACACCTGCTTATCTTCATACTGTAGGTTCCACCAAAGAGAGAGGAACAGAGATCTTTGAGATTTATTTGACTTTAATGCTAATAATCTTGATAAATTGTTACAGTATGAAATAAGTTTAGTTTAGTTTATTAGTTTACACATATAAAAAAGGTACAAGTAGAGATTACATAACAACAACAAATGTGATGGAGAGGTGCAAAAAACCCTCGGTGGGGCTTGATCAGGGCACTCTCCAATGCATACCTTAATCAATTTAAAAAGAAGAATAAATTATTAAAAACGATGGTAAAGAGAGAGAGAAGAGAGAAAAAAAAGATAAGAAAAAGATAAGATTACACACACTAGCAAACATCCATATACAATCCAAAAACAAAGTTAAATGGAATTAAGATTCTCATTCATATATCATCAATAAAAACTACTTAGTAAGACATTTACAGATATAATCCATAAGGAAAACATTGTGGAGATAAAAACAAACCTTTAACAGCTTTCTTAAATTGTTCTGGTGACATCTTTAAAACATGAGATGGCGTTCCATACCACTGAACCTCGGTAAATTAAACCAAACTGTAACTGGGATGTTCGACACATAGGAGGTCTGAGTTTGGATTTACTTCGAGTCAAATAATTGTGGAATTCTTGATTAAAGGAATACAGTGGTTAGACGGATCAAACGGTACTCACGGCGTTGTGTCCAGCAGGGGCCGCCGGTGCAGAGGTGATGTCCCGGGAGGCTGAAGGTCAGCCGGGGACGGAGCCGCTTCCTGTTGTGGAGAAGTTCAGCAGCGTTGGACGAAACAGTCTGGACGTCTTCTCTCCTGCTCGGGAAGGTGAGACCTTCACTGACCCCCGACCCAGATCACATCTGTGTGTATTCAGCTAGACACGCTATAAACCTTCACCTCGTCTTCCCGTCCAGACTCTCGGACCCAGGGGACGACCGGAGACACGCAGTTTGGAAGAACATACGGTACAACGGGAAGTCACTTTGAAGCTGGTCGGGCTGATGCTGCTGGTTCTGGACTAACTTTTGATGCTGTGTTTCCATAGCTACCAGTTTGGAGATGCTGTCCAGAGAAGGGGAGGGTCAGCAGGTCATCGGTCGGGGCAGTCTGGACATCTTCTCCCCAGTCAGAGAAGGTCAGACTTTACTCACTCTACTGGTTTCTACCAGAGGTCAACCTCCGGTTCTGAGAAGTGAAGCCAACGCTGAAGAACCTTAAACCTTCATCCTGTCTACCAGCCAGCAGGGGGCGACTCCTCTGATTGTATAGAAGTCTATGAGAAAATGAGCCTACTTCTCTCTTGATTTATTACCTCAGTAAACATCGTAAACATGAGTTTATGGTCTCAATCACTAGTTTCAAGTCTTCTTCAATACAGCATGATGTTCATTTAGTAAATTATGGTCCCATTTAGAGTCAGATAGACCATAAAGCAGGGGATGCTTTAGGGCGGGGCTACCTTGTGATTGACAGGTCGTTACCACGGCGTTGTCCGGTCTGGGAGTTGTCCGTGTTTTCGTCTGACAACTTTAACCCTTTAATCACAGTGTGTTTTCACTTCATCAGAGTTAATTAGAACATTTTGGTCACCTAAAAATGTGTTATTCAGCGTTTGGTTGTACTTAGCTCCACCCTCTAGAGTCACTTCTGGTTGCAAAGATGGAGACGGCCAAAAACCAAGATGGTGACGGCCGAAAACCAAGATGGTGACGGCCAAAAAAACAAGATGGCGACGGCCAAAAACCAAGATGGTGACTGCCAAAAACCCAAGATGGCGACGGCCAAAAACCAAGATGGCGACGGCCAAAAACCAAGATGGCGACGGCCAAAAACCAAGATGGTGACGGCCAAAAACCAAGATGGAGACGGAAAAAAAACAAGATGGAGACGGCCAAAAAACTAAGATGGAGACGGCCAAAAAACCAAGATGGAGTCGGCCAAAAAACCAAGATGGAGACGGCCAAAAAACCAAGATGGAGACGGCCAAAAAACCAGGATGGAGACGGCCAAAAACCAAGATGGCGACGGCCAAAAACCAAGATGGAGACGGCCAAAACAAAAAATGGCGACAGCCAAAAAAACAAGATGGCAACGGCCAAAAACCAAGATGGCGACGGCCAAAACCAAGATGGTGACGGCCAAAAACCAAGATGGAGACGGCCAAAACAAAAAATGGCGACAGCCAAAAAAACAAGATGGCAACGGCCAAAAACCAAGATGGCGACGGCCAAAAACCAAGATGGTGACGGCCAAAACAAAAAATGGCGACAGCCAAAAAAACAAGATGGCAACGGCCAAAAACCAAGATGGCGACGGCCAAAACCAAGATGGCGACGGCCAAAAACCAAGATGGCGACGGCCAAAACCAAGATGGTGACGGCCAAAAACCAAGATGGCGACGGCCAAAACCAAGATGGAGACGACCAAAAACCAAGAAAGAATGAAACCATTAGGAAGAATGCAGGTTTAAGGTTCTTCAGCATTGACTTCACTTCTCAGACCCGCTCCGTGTTTGTTCTCAGTCTGAAGTCTTTGTTCTGCTAAAAGCTGAGTAGAAACCGATTTCATGATCAGGAATCAGAGTTCTCCAGGAGGAATCTACCTGAGGAACCAGGTTTCTCTAATCCCCGCCCCCGACTGTAGCCGAGCGCTGATTCACAGATCGTTGGTTTCCATGAACGTTGTCATGGAGATCGTTGGGATCTTTGTTTTTTTTTTCAGATGCCAACTCGCACCGTAAGACGCCGCTGGGGACGCCACTGGTCGCTGCCACAGGCCGATGCTTCAGCCCGCTGTCCGTCTTCCAAACTCCTCCCACAATCAAAGAGGAGGAGCCAATCCCTGCCGCCGCAGCCGAACCATGTGACTCCAGAAAGGTGCTGACCTCTGACCTCAGTCTGATGTAGCGTAATATGACACGGCACAATGTAACGTCACAAACACTCTCTTGATCGACAGTCCGACAAGGCCGGCGGCTCCGGCCTGGAGAGGGGGGGTCAGATCACGCCCACAGCATCCCAGCCGACCAATCACAGTCAGCCGGCACCGCCATTCTTCACTCCAGAGCCCAGCCTCAGGAGAGCCAATGGGATTCAAGCCCAGCTGAGCTACGAGTCACCTGCAGCCGCCGCCGCCGCCGCCACAGCAGGTAGAGCTTTAGCTGCGACCCAGTTTGACTGTTCCTGGTGTTTTCTGGGTTCTAACGGTTCTCTCTGCACCTTCAGGTCCAGCTCTGTCGGCGGCGGTTTCCTCCTCGCTATCCAACAACATCGCAGAGGTGGTCGGACAGGCGGGAGCTGCTCCGCTCACCTCGCTGCAGATGCACTTCATCCAGAACATGATCCATGACACTCTGGAGGACTTCAGGTCCGGTTCTGACCTCTGGACTCCTTCCTTTAAAGGCTTACACCATGAATGTTGATGTTTCTTCTTCTTCTCTTCAGGGACGCCTGTCACAAAGACATCATCAACCTGCAGGTGGAGATGATGCGGCAGTTTTACATCCAGCTGGTACGAAAAAAAAAACCCGCCCATGAAGTGTTGCAGCTGAGTGCAGTTATCCATGTGGCAAAGTATAAATACAGAACAATGCAGAGAGAAAAAGAAAGAGTCATTCCTCTAAACTTCAGGAAGGAATTTAAACGTGACAGAGAAAACACATTTTGGATTTAACATCCAGTCTGTGTCTCTGAAGACACTAAGAATTTCACTGTAACTGCGTCTCGCTGTCAGCGCTGATCTAAATTGGATAAATTGGGTCAATATTGCGCTAAATGTCTGCATATTACCTCATTTATATAGGTGCAAATAGCCCAGGAGCACCGAGATATTGAGGACGCAACCTGCCAAAATATGCCAAAAATAAATAAATAACTCAATAAATACATAAATATGTCGTTAAATGCAGCAAAAATAATATTAGAAATAAATGTAGCCATTAATAAATTGATAAAATGTGACGTAAATTGATATTTCTGTCTTAATTTGCTTATTTATGTATTTTTTTTTTTAATTCCCTTATTTATTTCCTCTTCTATTTAATTTTCCATTTCATTTATTTATTTATGTATTTATTTTGATTAATTTGTAAATGTATTTAATTTGTATTTGTTTACTTTTGCATTATTTTTTTAATTTATCTTTTATTTATTTCTAAATGTGTAATTTATTTATTTATTTCTGCACGATTTTCCCTTTTGCATTTCACCCCTTATTTATTTCCCCAAACTTACTAATTTTTATATTATTTTCTTTTTACATTTCTGTAAATGAGGGCGCTGTCACTCAACGTGTGTCATCATCGGGTCACAATGTAGATAACAGATCGACTATATGCTAGCCAGCTAGCTGCACTCCAGTCTTCATTTATTTAAATAAATAAATAAATGCATAAATAGATAAATAAATACACGTATTTAAAAATAAATGCAAAATTAAATAAAAAAATAAAAAATAAATGTAAAAATTATTCAAAATAAGTACATGAATAAATAAAAGGGAAAATTAAACAGAAGAGTAAATAAATATGGGAGTTAATACAAAGATATAAATAAAGAAGCAAATTAAAACAGAAATATTGATTTATGTCACATTTTATCAATTAATTAATGGCTAATTTTTTTTAATATTTTGCTACATTTAATGACATTTATTTATTATTGAGTCATTTATTTAGTTTGGCAGGTTTTGTCCTCCGTACCGAGAAGCTGTTTGCTTGGCAGCTCAGTTAAAGGAGGATTTCACCTTTTGAGGTGCTTTGAGAATTACACGGTTTCTTTTTGTCTTGTTTGTGCAGGTTTAGCGACCGCAACAAAAGCTGCACAATCCTTTAGTGAATTCACCACTCAGTGTTTCCTACTTTGATCTTGAGTCTGACGTCTCGCGCTGTGTGTTTCAGAACGAGATCCACGGTCTGATTGAGAAATACTCTGTGAACGAGTCTCTGGTGGAGGAGGTGGAGATGCTGAGAGAGGAGAACCGCAGGCTGAAGACCAACTACTGACCCTCTGATCCAGACTGGGTTAGACCTGGTTCTGGGATGTGGGTTGAAAACGAGCCTCAACCTGGTGGAGAGAAAGTGTTGAGTCAGAATAAACTCTGAGGACGAGCTCTCATCGTCGCTGCCTCCCTTCAGTCAGACTGAGGACGGTCTGCAGCCTCACATGGGAGGAAGGTCGTGTGTTTAGTAGCTGCAGAATGAACAGATGAACAGTGTGATAAAATGTCCAACTGAGTCCCTCAAACACATAAAAACATCTTTTGTATTCTCATTTTAAACACAGGTTTTGTATCTCCAGTCCGAGGACGTTTATAACACGTTAGTTTACACTTTCAGACGGACATTTTCTCACATTATCAGCAGCTGGTTGCTTCACGTGTGCCTTTATCATGTTTGTATTAATAAGAAATATTTTGTTTAAACAATGAATTTAAAATAAAACAAGAACTCCTTTTTGTGACACTTTAAATAATGAAAACAGATGTTTTCTTTAATCGTTTACAATTTAATCATTTGTCATCTGAAAACCTCTGACGGTTATTCTCATATTTATGTCCGTATGTTCTGTAAGTTTCTACTGTTAATGCTGTTTTTTTCTCTTCATTGATTTTATTTAATTTAACAAACAATACACAGCAAAAAAAATTTGAGATTTTGAGAATAAAGTCATAATATTACGAGAAATAGTCCCATTTTAATGTGAATAAAGTCATACTATTTCGAGAAAAAAAAGTTGCGATATTACGAGAATAAAGTCATAACTTTACGAGAAAAAAAGTCGTAATATTACGAGAATAGAGTCATAACTTTACGAGAAAAAAAGTCACAAAAGAGGCAATTTTGGTTCATTCTTCAGAATAAACTCAGTTTCTTTCACAATCTTTTCCAGGTCCTGATACTGATGATACTGTGGTGCTGATGAGCCAAAAGATGAAGTATTTGGTTATTTGTGAAACCTAAACTAAAGTATAACTTCACAAGATGCTATTTCCCCTCTAAAATAACACGTACAATTACTACTTTACAATATTATGACTTTATTCTCGTAATATTACGACATTTTTTCTCGTAAAGTTATAACTTTATTCTTGTAATATCACAACTTCTTTCTCGTAAAATTCGGACTTTATTTTTGTAATATTACGATTTTTCTCTTAAACTTCTGACTTTATTTTCGTAATATTACGATTTTTTCTCGTAAACTTCTGACTTTATTCTCATAATATTACGACTTTTTTCTAGTAAAATTCGGACTTTATTCTCGTAATATTACGACTTCTTTCTCGTAAAAATTCCGACTTTATTTTCGTAATATTACGACTTTTTTTCTCGTAAATTTCTGACTTTATTCTCATAATATTACGACTTTTTCTCGTAAAATTCTGACTTTATTCTCATAATATTACGATTTTTCTCGTAAACTTATGACTTTATTTTCGTAATATTACAATTTTTTCTCGTAAACTTATGACTTTATTCTCGTAATATTACGTCTTTTTTTCTCGTAAATTTATGACTTTATTCTCGTAATATTACGACTTTCTATCTTAAACTTATGACTTTATTCTCATAATATTACGACTTTTTTTCTCTTAAATTTATGAATTTATTCTCTTAATATTATGACTTTTTATTGTAAACTTATGACTTTATTCTCATAATACAACTTTTTTTCTCAAAAACCTCTGATTTAATTCTCATATTACGACTTTATTTCTCGTAAACTTTTGACTTTATTTTCATAATTTTACGATTTTTTGCTTGAAAACATGACTTTATTCTCATTACGACTTTTTATCGTAAACTTATGACTTTATTTTCATAATAATACGACTTTTTTCTAGTAAAATTCGGACTTTATTCTCGTAATATTACAACTTTTTTTGTCGTAAAGTTATGACTTTATTCTCATAATATTACGACTTTTTTCTCATAAACTTATGACTTTATTCTCTTAATATTACGACTTTCTATCGTAAACTTATGACTTTATTCTCAAAATAATACAACTTTTTTTTCTCGTAAACCTCTGATTTTATTCTCGTAATATTGTGACTTTATTCTCTAAATCTCTGATGTATTTTTTATTTTTGCTCGATGTGGCCCTGATACAGCTTCCATATAATACTCGTTATAGTCTCATGTTGTAGCTTGCGGTGAACAGTTAAAGGCTGCAGTTACACCACTCCACCTGAGGGGGGGGGGCAGCATCGCGCCGTCGCTGCGTCTCCGTCTGCCGGAATAGAAGGAGCAGAAGAAGAAATCTCCCGCCCCATCCGCTGAGCTTTTTAAACCAAGGCGGGACAAACCTTCAGTCACTCGGTCGGTGTAGCTGGTGTTGAAATATCATCAGACTCCACGGGTCGCTGCCAACATGGTGAGGACTAAAGCCGATAGTGTTCCTGCATCATACAGAAAAGGTACAGTAACAAACTGAGCATGTTTATTACCGATTTTACAGAGAAAAAGCTGTTTTGTTGGTGAGTTGAGCTGTTTCTCGGTGTAGTCTGGCGGGCTGAGAGCAGCAGCCTCCCGCCAAACACGGAGCCTTCTTATATCTGCACAACAACCAAACAAATACAGGAATACACTTCAAATCACAACGTTTCAAAAAATATCGCATTGTGATGTGACTGAGCAGAAGACATTCACGTTGTTTCTCCTGTATTTTCGTATTTTGCTTTCGGCCAAACTGGCGCCAGTTTCTGAGCGCCGCGGTGCTGCTTTGTAATGGCGTCGCACCAAACCCCTTTAAAAAAACACCTAATTTAATGAATTTCTTTGCTCATCATCGATGGCGCGCGAGACACGACATAATGGACTATACTGTTTTAACATATTGTGTCTTCTGGTGTATTCGGCATCCAATCCAACCACCGTTCAGCTCAAGAAATTAATAAAAACTGAGCTTTAAACCTTGGTTCAGGTATCCTCGCTTATAGATGCAGATACTGGTTTTAACACTGTGGCTACAAGCTTTCTCAAGCTCATTGTTTTCTTTTTGCAACATTAAATCAAACTGTTTTTCTGTTTTGTTTAAAACTGCAGTAGGCAACAATTTTTTTGGCATAATTCAGCAAAAAATCTCATAATAACCTTTCAGCATATTGTAATTCAAGTGTTCTGAGAGAAAACTAGACTTCTGCTCCTCCTCATGTCTCTGTTTTCAGACTTTAGATAAAATCTAGCCCGTGACGGCAGATTTTGACCAATCACAGGTCATTTCAGAGAGAGAGAGCGTTCCTATTGGCATCTGAGGAGAGAAATAGTCATTACAGTAACAGAATATTGATTCATATCTGATCAGCGCTGCCTAGTTTGACCGTTTGGTCGGAGTTCACGAGTGATTGACAGCCGGCTCTCATAGACTGCAGCTGGGCAGCAGACCTTGTTTTCCTCCGGTAAGTGAAATCCTTCAGATGCCGTTAGGAGCACCGGAGGACACAGTAGGACACAGAGGAACAGGATTTAACTCAGGTTACCTGTTTCATGAACTACTGTCACCATATAGCAGCCGTTTAATAAAAATAACTGTTTTAAATCATATTTGCGCCAATATCGCACACTGCAGCTTTAACCCAGTTCCCCCACAGGGTGGAAATAAAGTGTCCTGGATCCAGTTTTATTCTCATGTTTTTAATCATTCATCCAGTCATCAGTGTGTGTTTGATCGTGTTTGCAGCTGTAGCAGCTGCTGCACCCCGGAAGTCTCTGGGCTCCAGTGCAGCCAACTCCTCGTCCTCCTCCAGCAGAGAGTCATCCACCCCGGGTCAGTCCCTGCAACCACTACCAGCATATACTACTATATGTATATGTATATATATATATATATATATGTATATGTATATATATATATATATATATATATATATATATACACACACACACACACGATACTGAGGCTATGGTGTTTTATTAATTCACAGCGAAGGGCAAATATGCTGGCGGTAACCCGGTGTGTGCCCGTCCCACGCCGGACTGGCAGAAAGGCATCGGAGACTTCTTCGGCGGTCCGCCGAGGAAGCCCGAGAAGGAGAACCAGAAGCCTCGAGAGGTAGAGGACGATGAAGAGGCCGGAGGCAGCGGGATGCCGAGCAGGAAGTATGTTAGTCAGCTGCGTTGGGCCACATTATCTGAAAGAGAACTACAGCAGGACTTTAACCTGGAGGTTTTTATGGAGTCCTAGGAGTGCCATAAGAACATTAATGTGGGAATATACAGAGGAATAAATGGGTAAATAATAAAAATATGTGGAAATAATAAATATAAAATAGTAAAGCATTTTCATTTATTTTCACATGTATTTGTTCATTTATTTCTGTATTTGTATATTTCAAATGTATATTTTGCATATTTTTATTTAATTTATTTACTATTTTTATTATTATTATTATTATTGCTTTACTTATTTTATTTATTCCTATTTATATTTCCACATTTTTTTAATTTATTTATTTATTCCTCTTTATATTTCTGTCTTTTTTTTTATTTACTTATTCTTTTAGTTATTCCTCTTTATATTTCCACTTTTTTTTTTTTACATATTTATTCCTCTTTATATTTCCACTTTTTTTACATATTTATTCCTCTTTATATTTCCACTTTTTTATTTACATATTATTTTCTCTTTATATTTCCACTTTTTTAAATTTAATTATTTATTCCTCTTTATATTTCCACATTTATTTTCATATTCTTTTGCGGATTTATTCTTTGTTATGGCACTCCTATGACTCCATACTTTGCTCCTCCGTGTCTACTCCTGTTAGTCCGGATATCTCTGAAATTATGACTTGAGCATCTTATTTTTCTGCAGCTCAAGCAGCCTTGTCTAACGACTGGCCGCAACTAACAAGTCATTTTTATCAATTGATTAATCGTTTGGACTGAGAAATGCTAGAAAATAGGAAATAATCTATTATGAAAAACAAGGTGACATTTTCAAATTGCTTGTTTTGTCCAAAACCCCCAAAATACTTTCTGCTGATTAATCGTTGGAGCTCTATTATAGTTTCATCTTACATCTGATCACAGATTTATGTTTCAGCTGAAATGAGAGATTGTTTCAATCTCAATACTTTCAAGTCACAGTTGTATAATCCATAAAACAAAGTACTGAAAATTGGTACCAAATGTTTTGTCAGATTTTTAGTTTCTTTTTAGTAGATTTGTTTTTTATATTTTATCCTCGTTTGTTCTGAGCTAATTTAAATGTCTTTGCTGTTTTGTTTTGTTTTTTTTCAAACTTGTGCAGCTCGAGTCAGACGATAAATAAATGTGGAATCTGATTATACGTGTAAAGTTGTATTAAAAGTTAGAGTTAATCTATATCGTTTGTGTTCCAGGTCCAGACCGCTGCCTGACGACGAGGACGATGAATGAATGAAGACGATGAAAGAATGAAAGGAATTTGTCCGTCGGTTCTGTTTGTTGCCTCCACATTTGCTTCGTGGCATTTTAATGTACATCTGTATATATAATTTCAGCTGAATTCACTGTATAGTCAATTAAACTTTTTTTTTTTTAAAACCTGTTTTTAACCTGCAGAGTTTCGTCTGGTGCTTTAATATCTTTTAGTTTAAGGGTTTAAAAACGAATACGAGGCTGCGACTAATGCTTAGTTTCATTATTGATTAATGGTTTTATGATCAGAAAATAATGAAACTGCTCCATATAAATTCCATCAATATGTTCAGTTTATTATTGTGGACGTTTGACTAAAACCAGCAATAAATCCTCCTATTTTAGAGGCCGACCTATTTGATTATTCAAATATTTGCTGTTGATCGTCAACTAATAGTTTTGTCTCTAAAATAATCCGATTGGAGATCTAAAGATGAATCCGTCTCTCCGTTCAGTTTGTATCGTCTCACAGACAATAAAACAGACTCACCGGTTAAAGGAAACATTTAAAAAAAGGGGGGTAAAATATTTAGAAAGAACACAATAAGAAACACAAAATTAAAAACAAATGTCAAATAAATTAGAAATAATTACACATGGATTCTTTAAAAGGTGCAGATTAAATGCTTGAGAGGAATTAATGTGAACTTTTTACCTGAAGCCATGAGTGAAAGGGCTCTAATGGAGACAAATGTGTGACTCTGGGTTGGATAAAATAAAAGTTGAACATATTAAGATTATTAAAATAAAATATAATCAACTAATAAATGATGAATTATTATAGATTAAACTACCCAGCCGTATATGAAGTCATTACGTTGCAACATTAAAGAGATGAACACATTAATGCATCAATAAATCTAATATAATATATATGATTCTGCTTAATGAGTACTTTTACTGCTGGTACTTTTACTTAAACATTTGAATGCAGGACTTTTTTTTGCACTGTGGTGTTACTACTTTTACTTAAGTAAAATATCTGAGTACAACAAGTAGTAAAAGATCTGACTACTTCCTCCACCGGTGTGTGAAACTGAGCCAAACAACATATATTAATAAGAAGTGAAAGTCAATAGTTGGTTCAACATCAGCTCCCAGCAGCAGAGCTACGCTTCCGCCATTTTGGACTGAAAGCGACGACCAGACGTCAGTAAAACATCCTCCTACAGAGAGACGTACTAAAGTAAAACTACAACATTTCTATTCTATTTTCAGATTTAATGTTTCTACCAAAATGTCCTGTGTTGAACAATAAAAATATTATAAATATAATAAGCGTTTTCAGTTCAAAATGGCGTCAACGGCTGTTTTTTTCTCTATACATTATTTAGAAAGTTCCATATAGTAGTTACACAAACATGTTCAGATTTTTCATTACAAAGATTCAGTAAATATATTTTTATAGTATAAAAATAATATAAAAATAAATTAAATTATACTACAAATAAAATGTAAGGAAAGGAAAAAAAAGAAAAAAAATTGGAATAAATTTGAAATCTCTAAATAATCTAATAGTTTCTGTCAATTTAGAATTTGCTGACATATTTAATCAAATTAATTTAATTTAATCTGCAGAAGAAGTGGATTGTTAAAAGTGAGTAATATCTCAATCTTTGTTAGTATGATGATTAATGATTGATTGATCGATGATCTATCAACATGTTCAATATTTTCCCCTCACAACTACAAAAAGTGCTTCGTCAAAACTATTAAGTTGTTTAGACATTTCAAATTTATTCCAATTGTTTAGCAAACCCCCGAGTGTTTTTTGTTTGTTTATTTTGTTTTGTTTTTATTCCTCTTTTTCCTTTTTCTTTACAGTTTATTTGTTGTACAATTATACAATTTATTTTTTATATTATTTTTATACTGTCAGATATTTTTGCAGAACTGTAATGAAACATCTGAACATGTGATTATATTGTATTGAACTTTTGAAAAAAAGTTAAAAAAAAAAAAAAAAAAGTGCATCTTCTACATCCGGCTTCTTTTGACTCAGCAGCCGGAGAGAGATTAATCTCTATACCGGGATGTCCCGGGATGTCCCGGTATAGAGATTAATAAGTGTCGTGAACGTTAAATGTACCGGAGTCACCGGTACATTTAACGTTCACGACACTCTGCTCGTAAAGCAGCTAACTAGCTTAGCATCACTGTGTTACTGCTTTGTCTCGTTAGTCACCGCCTCGCCGAGAGGTCCGCGCGTTAAAATCAAACCTCTCTAGCCGAACTACGGAAGCCCGAGCGGGTCAACGGCTGAAGTTCGCTTTCTCTGAACTCTCAGAGCAGACAGCCGGTTAACCCGGTTAAACCGGTTAACCCGGGTAGAAGAGGGCCAGTCACCGGCTGTGTGAGCGGGTTTAGAGAGTAAAGATGTCGGACAGCGGCGGGTCCAGGTGGACGGTTCTGGTTCTGACCTGCCAGCACAGAGACAGCGTGGACTCCTTCCAGAGAGGTGAGGACTTTAATGCTTTTGTGCCTTTTTCCCCCTTTTTCATTCAGTGTGTTATATAGTTTTTAGTGCATGTAAAAGATCTGCAAAGATACAAAGTCCACGCTAAAGAGGGTTACTCCCCAAGCTGGGTTGCCAGATCTTCTCCCCCCCCAGCTGTGTTGCCAGATCTTCTCCCCCCAGCAGTGTTGCCAGATCTTCTCCCCTCAGCTGGGTTGCCAGATCTTCTCCCCCCAGCTGTGTTGCCAGATCTTCTCCCCCCAGCTGTGTTGCCAGATCTTCTCCCCCGTGCTGTGTTGCCAGATCTTCTCCCCCCAGCTGTGTTGCCAGATCTTCTCCCCCCAGCAGTGTTGCCAGATCTTCTCCCCCAGCTGTGTTGCCAGATCTTCTCCCCTCAGCTGTGTTGCCAGATCTTCTCCCCCCAGCTGTGTTGCCAGATCTCGTGAGAGAAACAAGTAACCAGGTCTATAGAAACAAGTCCAAAACAAGCGACCTGACCTACCGACCACATTATGAGAGAAAGAGAAATAGCGGCTACTTGATCACTTCATATATATGTATGAATTTATTTTGGATTGACTGCATTTCATTTCATTTTTGCATCCATTTTAAACTTGCAACATTACATTTTTCTTGTCAACTAAACTTAAAACAAGTTGAACATTTAATTAAATTTTTACATTTCGTTTCATTTTTGCAAAGATCGTGAATCTAATGTCGGTGAGCCTCGTTAAAGAGAACGATGCTGCGTTTCTTTTATGCTTTTCAGTGCTAACGTGAACCAGATCGGCACGATGTGCTCGTATATCACACTTACTATTACGGCAAACTGCCTTCGAATCTTCGGAGAGAGACCGGAGCACAAATAAGCAGCTACACTTTAGAAACAAGCACTAAAAAAAACACAACCTGCGACTGCCGATATTTGTAAGCGACTTTTCAGGAGAACATAATTAGCGGACTTGGCAGCTCTCTCCCCCAGAAACAGAAACTCTGCTCCTGAACTGCCTGAAACAACCCGATTGAAGTCCCGCCTTTTCTTCCGTAACGTGGTGATGTCACCAAGTAACACATTTGCATAATGGCTAGTTTGGCACGCCCTCAAACAGAGCGAATTAGAGCGGAGCAGGAGCGGAGTCTGAAGAGTTTGGTTCAGTTGACCAATCACAACCAGACCTGCCAATCTTGAGACCTTAAAAATAGGGATGATTTCAAAACTCCCCCTGAAACATTAGAGTTTTTAAGAGTTTAAGTTATTAATATTTATTTACTTTAAGCCTTCCTGCCCAGTCAATTCCTGCACACACTTACTCTATTTTACATTTAAAAAAATAGTAATTTATATTCTCTGAAAATAAAATCGCAAATGTACAAGAAAAACTTGAATATTCTCTGAGAATAAAGTCACAAATTTACAAGAAGAACTTGAATATTCCTTGAGGTTAAAAAACTCTAATCTCAGAGAATATTAAAAAAAAAATTTCTCGTAAATTTGAGTTTTATCTCAGAGAATATTAAGGTCACAAATTTACGAGAACAATTTCTGAATATTCTCTGAGATTATGAAATCATACATTTACAAGAAAAAAACTTGAATATTCTCTGAGAATAAAGTCACAAATTTAGGAGAAAAAAATTATATTCTCTGAGATTTTATTCACAAATGTACGTTAAAAAAATGTGAATATTCTCTGAGATTAAAGTCACAAATTTACAGGAAAAACTTGAACATTCCCTGAGATTAAAAAACTCTAATCTCAGAGAATATTCAATTTTTTTTTTCTCGTAAATTTGAGTTTTATCTCAGAGAATATTAAGGTCACAAATTTACGAAAACAATTTCTGAATATTCTCTGAGATTATGAAATCATACATTTACAAGAAAAAAACTTGAATATTTTCTGAGAATAAAATCACAAATTTAGGAGAAAAAAATTATATTCTCTGAGATTTAATTCACAAATGTACGTGAAAAAATGTGAATATTCTCTGAGATTAAAGTCACAAATTTTGGAGAAAAAAAAACTTGAATATTCTCTGAGATTGAATTCACAAATTTACAAGAAAAAAACATTAATCTCAGAGAATATTGAAGTCACAGATTTAGAGTCTGAGACCTAGAGTCACAAATGTTTGAGAAAAGACGCCGCTGCTTTCTGTACATATAATATTACCCCCCCCCTTCTACGGTGGCCCGAACACGGCGTCATAAAAAGATGATACAAAAACCTGCAAAAAATAAATAATTCTACATTTTAAAAATATATATTAATAAATATATGCAGAAATAAAAGAACAAATATATCTGAAAATAAATGAAAATTCTTATAATTATTATTTGTCTTAATATTCCACATATATTTTCTTGTCCTTTTACAGATTTATTCTTTTTTTATGACACTCCTATGACTCCATACATTAGAGGAACATTATAGAAATGTTATGTACAGTATAGACAGTGTGTGTGTGTGTGTGTGTGTGTGTGTGTGTGTGTGTGCGTGTCAGAGCTGGAGTTGCGGCAGCAGCGTGGCGCTCTCTCTCCGGGTGCGTTGGTTTTGACGGTGCAGGACCGCCAGGAGCCGCTGGGCAGCGGGGGGGCGACGCTGAACGCTCTGCTGGTCGCTGCCGAACACCTGAGCAACAGAGCCGGACACACGGTGAGTTCACGGCGCTCTGACGGGGCCGTTGATCCGTTAGATCAAAGATACATTATTAATACTTCCTGTCATGCTCTTCCTCAGGTGGTGACAGCTGACGTCCTGGATGAAGCTCACATCCTCATCCTCCACACGGTGAGTCCAGCAGCAGCACGTTTCCTCCTCCAGATGTTGTTTTGTCCTCTTCAGTCCGTGCAGATGTGTATAGATAGATAGATAGATAGATAGATAGATAGATAGATAGATAGATAGATAGATAGATAGATAGATAGATACTTTATTGATCCCGAGGGAAATTCAAGTTTCCAGCATCACAGTTCCATAGTGCAAACATATTAGTAAAAACGGCACAGGTGAGTAGTACACATGTTAGTAAAACGACACAAGTAGTAACAAGACACATGTAAGTAATACAGAGTATAAAACAAAATATGCAATGTGCAGAAGAACTGTTAAAGATGAATATAGTGCAGGGTAAACAACTGAGATACAGGACTATTTAAAGAAGAAGTGAACGTAGTGCAGAAAGTGATATAGTGCTGGATAATAAAATGTAGGAGAAACAGATATTAAGAAATGTCAGATATGGAATATAATGCAGGATAAGAACTGAGGTAGAGATGTTTTGTAGTGTGCAGAATTAAAGTTAAAGTGGCTCGGTATATTAAAGTGCACTGTGTGCATTAACTGCTTACTAACTGCAGCTGTTTGTGATGCGTTCAGGGTCGGGGCTTCCCGTGGAGCTCCTGCAGCAGAGCGTTCTGCTGGCTGCCGGCTCCAGAGAAACCCGAGCAGAGCGTCCAGGCTCCGGTCTGCTGTCTGGACCTGCTGCTGGACTGCCTCAGCACCCGGATATGTTCTGGTTCTCCTCCCGGTGTTTGGGTCTGCAGCACCGACATGATCCTCAACATCCCTCCGGACTTCGGTGAGTTTATCGGCTCTCATTCTCCTGAGGTCCGGTCCAGTGTTCGGCAGGATGATGATGTCGTGTAGAAGTAGTAAACACCTTCCAACCAATCAGAATGCAGTATTTATATATATGAAGTTTATTATATCAGGATAACCCCTTGAGATGCATCATCTCGTTTTCAAGCGGGTCCTAAACAAACACAAGACAGAGACCGAACACACTACAAAACAAACTGATTAAAAAACAACAACAGAAAAACAACAAAACAACACAACAGAAAATAATACAAAGTAAATAAAATAAAACAGAAACAAAAATAAATAAGTAAAAATGACAATACAATAAAATAATAATAATAATAATAAACAAGATTTTGTTACAGCATTATATTGGACACAATCACAGAGTCAAGTTATAGTGAAGTGAAGAAACTAAGTAAAGGAATGAAACAGTGATAGCAATTACTGGAAACATAGACAATTTGTTTTAAAGGTCCCATATTGTAAAAAATTAGATTTTCAGGTCTTTTACATTATAAAGCAGGTTTAAGTGCTATAAAAATACTGTTTAACTATCAAAACGCTCAATATACGGAGAAATGCACACAGCCCGTATTCAGAAATTGTGCGTTTGAAACAAGCCGTTAGGATTTCTGTCCATTTGTGATGTCACAAATCTACAATATTTAGATCATTACACAGTTTTAAATGTAAACATACTAAATGTGTCCCAGTGTATTTCCTGTTGCAGTGGATGTGAATTACATCAGCTGACAGGTAGTAAACATGGACCCAAGCTGTTGCCTAGCAACGCAATTCCGTTGCAATTCCGTTGAAATGCACTAAAACCGAGCGTTTCAGACAGAGGGTAAATACAGGTATGTTCAGGCAGACAGTATGAGGAAAATAAAGTGTTTTTTTTAACATTAAAGCATGTAAATATGTTCTATTAGAAACCCAAAATACAAGTATGAACCTGAAAATGAGCATGATATGGGACCTTTAAGGTGGGAAAATAAAACATTTTTAAAAATGCGAAATGATAACAGAGAACGGATATTTATAGGTAACATATTCCAGTCATAAGGAGCCCTAAACATAAAAGCTTTTGTGATGGTCATGGTGTCATTCAGAGTATAAATCATGGATGAGTAACTTTCTGCTGTGTGTGCAGTTTTGTCCTGGGATGGATTCTCTGGTGTTCGGGTTTTGGCGTTGCCAGGCGACGTCTCCTACGCAGCCAATCACGGCGTCTACCTGTCCGACCAACAGGTGCTCACTTCATTCAAACTCCCCAGTGTGACATTCAGAATTATTATATTTATATACTGTTGTTTTTGTATTATTCACTTTAACAGTCCAGACTGAAGGTGCGTTTGTTTTGTGTCCCAGGGTCGGGTCAGGGACATCATCTACAAGGGAACACCGGAGCAGATTCAACAGGCTGTGATGCATGATGGGAAAGTTCCTCTGGTGCGTCCTCCTCTACTGTCCTCTTGTGCAGTCAAACAAATCAAACGCACCTTTAGATTCCCTGTGAAGGCTTTTACTGAAGCTGATATTTATTTTCTGAACGGGTCACATTAACTCAGAAGACGTATTTTATTTTACTGTACAGTTTTTCTTGAGGTGAAACTCTCAAGCTGCCAAACCTCATCAGATTCATGTGAAGCTCTCTGCATGGCTGCACATCACCAGGGGGAACAGGGAAATAGTTGTTTTTTTAATTAACTCTTTACATTTTATTATCAAAAAGGCCCAACAACATGTTAATATTTAGTGTTTTTCTTCAGAATTTTACCCTTTTTTTGGTGGATTCAACGCCGTATTACGGACTTTATACGTAAAGAAAATGAATAAATTACAGAACCAGGCGACGGGAGTAATATTCAGAGAAAAAAATAAAGATTAAATTCGTAAATTTACGTAAAAAAAACTTGAATATTCTCTGAGATTATAAAGTCATACATTTAAGAGAAAAAAACTTGAATATTTTCTGAAATTAAAATCACAAATTTACAAGAAAAAACTTGAATATTCTCTGAGAATAAAGTCACAAATTTAGGAGAAAAAAATTATATTCTCTGAGATTTTATTCACAAATGTACGTGAAAAAATGTGAATATTCTCTGAGAATAAAGTCACAAATTTACAAGAAAAACTTGAATATTCCATGAGATTAAAAACTCTAATCTCAGAGAATATTCAATTTTTTTTTTTCTCGTAAATTTGAGTTTTATCTCAGAGAATATTAAGGTCACAAATTTACGAGAACAATTTCTGAATATTCTCTGAGATTATGAAATCATACATTTACAAGAAAAAAACTTGAATATTTTCTGAGAATAAAGTCACAAATTTAGGAGAAAAAAAATAATATTCTCTGAGATTTAATTCACAAATGTACGTGAAAAAATGTGAATATTCTCTGAGATTAAAGTCACAAATTTTGGAGAAAAAAAACTTGAATATTTTCTGAGATTGAATTCACAAATTTACGTGAAAAAAACATTAATCTCAGAGAATATTGAAGTCACAGATTTAGAGTCTGAGATTAGAGTCACAAATGTTTGAGAAAAGACGCCGCCGCCGCTTACTGTACATATAATATTACCCCCCCCCCGGTGTCTACGGTGGCCCGAACACGGCGTCATAAAAAGATGATACAAAAACCTGCCATAAAAAATAAGTCTGATAATAACCAAAATATTGAGATTCCTGTGAATATCATATTATATATTTCATATTTAATAAATGTTGGTACCTGATGTAATGTGTGTGTGTGTGTGTGTGTGTGTGTGTGTGTGTGTGTGCAGGTGTCGGGTCCGGTCTTCTTCAGCAGGTCCGTATCAGAGAAGTTGCTTCAGACTCACGTCAGTCCTCCTCTGGACGGCTGCACATACCTGGGCCTGGACTCTGGAGCTCCGCCTCTCCAGGTACCCGTCTGTCTGTCTGTCCGTCTGTCTGTCTGTCTGTCTCTCCGTCTGTCTGTCTGTCTGTCTGTCTGTCTGTCCGTCTGTCCGTCTGTCTGTCTGTCCGTCCGTCCGTCTGTCCGGTCAGACGGAAACATTCAGATGCTCCCGAACACCAACGTTTCATTTTAAAACTTTAAGTTATCAGAACAATAACTCATATAATGTAGAATGATGCAGATCAATGAGTTTTATTGAAGGATGCATCAACATTTACCTTCAAGCATGAAACAATACATTTAAAAGAAAGGAAAAATAGCCAGTACTTATACTGTACGTTTATAAATACACACAAATGTACTTGTAGAAAAAAGGTTAATACATATATATACAAGTAAAATAGTGATAACATATAGAACATATTACTGATAATACAGCTAAGCTATAGTACACATATATATATATATGTGTGTGTGTGTGTTCACAAAGATTCATTGAACTGGCAATGCATCACACGGTGGAACAGCAATGTTTTTTTTTTCTCACCAATTCCTTTGATTTTTACTTAGATTTTTTATATATTTTTATATGAAATTATGATTTCAGATCCAGAAACGCCATTATTCCACATGGAGGGGTTTATTTGTTTTTGTGTATTTGCATATATGTATATTTGTATGTATGCAGGCTACGCTATGTACTGTATGTGTCTCCTAGGTTTTTTTTAGAGACTCTTGTGACAGTTCAGATGTGAGTGAGAGGACGAGGAGACGTTTTGTGTTTTTAGCATTATTTATATGAAAAGAGGACTTGCTGCCACATTTGGACAGTAGGTAAACCGAGCACAGCTCACACTATGCTGTGTTGTTAAGATTTTTTTTATATATATATATATATATATATATATATATATATATATATATACTGTACATGCACATACGTACATATAAAAAATGATGAAACAGCAAAAAAACAAAATTTAAATAAAATA
>CAKAOJ020000332.1:947500-985000 GCA_916701645.2 Sebastolobus alascanus
ACTTGATTAATATAGAAAACAATCAGCAGATTAATTGATCGTGAAAAGTTATTAGTTGCAGCGCTGAATATGTGTGTTATGTAATAATAAAGCACGTGTTCACATCCAGTTATGGTGTCACATTAAAATATTTAATAAGAAATGTAAACAACAACAATAATTTTAATATCTTATGAATTCCTGTACTGCTATTATTTGTTCATTATTGTCAAACTCATCAGCAGCTACTGAGTGGACTTCCTGTCGAGACTGTTTATAACTTTATTTTGTATTTATTTATTTAACATCCTGTTTCTGCTCTTTTTTGTTCAGTTGCTGCAGGCAGCAGGAAGCAGGGGGCGGAGTCGGGGGCGGAGTCAGGGGCGGAGAGAGGGGCGGAGTCAGAGTCAGGGGCGGAGCTGGGCGTGGCCGCTCGCTGCCTCTCCTGTATCGCTGACGTGTTGGTGTGCATGGCGGGGGGGCGGGGGGGCCTGAGGAGCGGGCCAGCAGCTAACCAGGCCTGGAGCTCCGCCTACTTCCTGTTGGAGGAGGGAAACCTGAGGGGGGGGGTCGACGCCCTCGCTGCGCAGAGAGAACACTGGCTGAGCAGGTGAGCGTCACTCACCTGGGGTTTGATCTGTGGCTGCCCCCCCCCCCCATAATAACGTCTTACACTGTAACTCTTATTGTTGTATTTTATACATGTTTATTCTCTCTTAGCTTGTTTTTATAGACTGAGGAACCAACAGATTGTTTAGGTCACTAATTTTATCTTCTATCTTTAATAATGTGTTTCTTAATGTTTTTATGTTAATTTTCATGTGAAGCACTCAGTGCATGTAATGTCTTTATTGTTTAGCACTTTGGGCTGCATTTATTGTCGGAAAGGTGCTTTACAAAATAAACTACATTGGACATGGACATTTTTCAGGCTTTTTTCAGACTTCTTTTGGACATTTTCAGAAATTTTTCTGACAATTTTCGGATATTTTTCTGACTTTTTTTCTGACTTTTTTTCGGGCATTTTTTTTTACTTTTTTTTTGACATTTTCAGACATTTTTTGGACTTTTTTGGACAATTTTCGGGCATTTTTCAGACTTTTTTTTTTACCTTTTCTGACATTTTTTGGACAATTTTAGGACTTTTGGACATTTTGTGTACAATTTTCAGACATTTTTTTGGACATTTTCGGACATGTCTTTGACAATTTTAGGATGTTTTTCTGACTATTTTTTGGACTTTTTTTTTTTTTAGATTTTCAGACATTTGTCAGGCTTTTTTTTGGACATTTTCATTTTGTGGATAATTTTCAGACATTTTTTTCTGACATTTTTCAGACTTTTTTTTTGGCATTGTTCGGACTTTTTTTTGACAATTTTTGGACAATTTTCAGGCATTTTTCAGATATTTTTCGGACAATTTTAGGACTTTTGGACATTTTGTGGACAATTTTCAGAATTTTTTTTCGACATTGTTCGGACATTTTTTCGGACATTTCTTTGACAATTTTCAGATACTTTTCTGACTTTATTTTCTGACGTTTTTAGACATTTTTCAGGCTTTTTTCCGGGCATTTTTTCTGACAATTTTTAGACAATATTCAGACATTTTTCAGGCATCTTTTGGACAAAAGCCCTCACATTCACATATCTGGAGGTCAGCGGTCAAGGGACCCCTTTGAAAATGGCCATGACAGTTTTTTTTCCCTTTTCTTTAGTGTAACTTCGTAGCGTTATTTAACCTCCTTCATGAGCAGCTAGTCTGACCTGGTTGGTACCGATGGATTCATCAGGTTTATAGTTTACTATGATACCAGTATCTTCACTCTAGCTTTAAAACTGAGCCGCTACAACCTAAAAATCACAAGTTGTGTTAATGCGTTAAAGAAATTAGTGGCGTTAAAACAAATTTGCGTTAACGCGTTATTATCACGTTTACTGTGACAGCACTAAAATGAAGTTTATTATTCTTATCGTATTATTCTTATTATTCTTACAGGCCCGACCTGCTGGTTCGGGCGGCGCGGCACTACGAGGGCGCCGGCCAGGTGCTGCTACGACAAGCTGTGATGTCATCGCAGAGGTTCATCTCCATTGGTCAGGGTGAGGTCCCGCCCTTTGAGCAGTGGCAGGAAGTGGAGTGTCCGGCCAGACTGGACCTGGCAGGTGAGTCGACCGAAAATAATACGAGAATATTATATTTATATTTTAATTTAGTGTGTTTGTGGACTGTGAGTTCTGACTTTCATTTACATGTTTCAGTACAAACTTTTGACTTCTCAGTTGTTGTTGTTGTTGTTGTTTACTTTTTGTTTGTAATTGTATAATTTTAGATTTAAAAATTAATCAGCAGATATTGTTATAATTAATTATTTTTCAATCAAAACAATAAGTAAATGATCTGAATACTTCTTTTTAGTGTCTAAACTAGTTTAATATAGTGTAGTTTCTTGTTAATATAACTGATGTTTATGATATATGTGTCACTGATATCTGTGATGAGCTCTGATGTTTTTCTACCGTATTATAATCATCATTATCGGAGTGCTCACTATAATCATTAAAATATGATTAATTGGGGGTTTTGAACCCAGTCTCGATGTTGTGAGTGAATTTAATTCATGTGGTAGACAAAGTGAATAAAGTATAGTGTAAATGTGTATGTATAATGAGAAGTAATAAATATAAATACACAGAAATGTAAAAGTATATAAAGGTAAAGTGAAAAGACGCTTTCATGACTAAAGTAACTAAACATTAAACCTGACATCTATTTATAGAGACTGTTCTACTAAAAATACCCAGAATAAAGTTTTACTTTACTGATTTATGAGAGCAGCTTCATCAAGATACATGAAACAAATGCTACACAAGTAATGTGAGAAATGAACTCTGCGGGTGTTTTACTTTTATTACAAAACATTAAACTGTAGTGTTTCCAATGTGGAGCAATAATTTGGTAAAATCTAGATTTTATTCTTTGTATATCCGGTTTTACAAATCTATGTGGATTTTTCCTGATCAGATATCAGCTGTGTAAGTCTTCCCTCCGTTGAACGGTTGAACTCCAGCTGTGGTTAAACAGCAGCTTCGTTGTGTTTCAGGCGGATGGAGCGACACGCCGCCCATCGCCTTCGAGCACGGCGGCTCCGTCACCAACGTTGCAGTGAAGGTCGACGGGAAGCGTCCTATTGGTGCACGGGCCCGTCGCATCAGAGAGCCCCGCCTCCTGCTGGTCAGCCACACCGGAGGGCGGGACAGCGGGGTTTCCACGGAGACGGTGTGCGAGAGCCTGGATGACCTGAGGGACTGCTGTCAGCCGCACGCACCCGGTACGAAACTCTGATGCTTTTCTGACAGCAGACGCTAGATGCAAAAAAGTTTAATAAGTAAATAGTTCTAATAGTCTGAATATTCGTATTGTTCAACACAGGACTTTTCAGTAGAGACATTAAATCTGACAATAGAATAGAAATAATCTAGTTCTACTTTTGTACGTCTCTTTGTAGGAGGATGTTTTAGATAGATAGATAGATAGATAGATAGATAGATAGATAGATAGATAGATAGATAGATAGATAGATAGATAGATAGATAGATAGATAGATAGCAATTTATTTATCCCCGTGGGGAAATTTCAGTATCACAGCAGCACAGATTACTTTATGAAAGACAGTTCATAAAATAAAATAAAATAAGAATTAGAATAGGAATAAGAATCGGACAGGGCATACAATAAATAAGAATACAAAATATCCAAGGGATAACAACACTAGTAAAATTATGTTATAAGGGTAAATAAAAGGTAAATAAATATGTGCATTATAAATAAATACATTACAAATAAATTATGTGCTATAACAGTAGTGTAAATATTATATAAATGTGAACAACGTGACTAAAGGGGCAGTGCAAAAACAGAAAACAGAAAACAGAAAACAGAAAACAGAAAACAGATGTTGTCAGAGACACAGAGTTGGCTGAGGTCATCACGGCAGCTGGTATTGAACAGCCGGATTACTGATGTCAGGTCGTCTCTTTCAGTCCAAAATGGCGGAAGCTGATGTTGACATGAAGCCAACTATTGACTTTGACTTCTTAATTATGTCCGTTGTTTGTTCCAGGAGCTCTGCTGAAGGCCGTGTGCGTGTGCAGCGGTCTGGTGTCTCTCTCCTCCCAGCATGCACTGGGGGATCAGCTGATGCAGCGGTGGGGGGGCGGCGTGGAGCTCCACAGCTGGTCGGTGCTGCCCACCGGATCCGGACTGGGTGAGAAACAAACCAACCTGCAGGAAATAACACTTTATATAATATAATATGTAATATTAATCATGGTTTTGGCTTCCGACAATTCAATGAATGTGATCGACTGACGTTTAAAACGCTGCTGTGATTCGAATCAAGCGCTTCCTAAACCAGCAGCCAGCCACCATATAAACTATTAACCTCATAACAATCCAACGCTATTCTGTCTTTCAGAGGTTGTAACGGGCTCATGAAGATACTGGTATCATCTGAAACTATAAACCTGATGAATCCATCGGTACCAACCAGGTCAGACTAGCTGGTCATGAAGGAGGTTAAATAACGCTACGAACTTACGCTAAATTTTTCGCGAGGAAAAACTGTCATGTCCGTTTTCAAAGGGGTCCCTTGACCTCTGACCTCCAGATATGTCAATGTGTGAGGGATGTATGAAAAATTTCCGAAAATTGTCAAAGAAATGTCTGAAAAAAAAGCCTAGAAAATGTCTGAATTATGTCAGAAAAGAGTCGGAAAAATGTCCGGAAAGAAAAACGAAAAATGTCAGAAAATTGTCAAAAAAAAAATGTCCCAAAAAAAGTCTGAAAAAATGTCCTTTAAAGCCTGATAATTGTCCACAAATGTTCCAAAAAGTGTAGGAAAAATGTCTGAAAAAAATTCTGAAAAATGTCCGAAAAAAAATCTGAAAAATGTCCGAAAAAAGTCTGAAAACAAATCTGAAAAATGTCCGAAAATTGTCACAGAAAAGTCTGAAAAAAAGTCTGAAAATGTCTGAAACAAATTCTGAAAAATGGCCGAAAAAAGTCTGAAAAATGTCAGAAAAATGTCAGAAAATGTCAAAAAGAAAGGCAGAAGAAAAGTCCGATACTGGTATCATCTGAAACTATAAAACCTGATGAATCCATCGGTACCAACCAGGTCAGACTAGCTGGTCATGAAGGAGGTTAAATAACGCTACAAACTTACGCTAAATTCTTTGCGAGGAAAAACTGTTATGTCCGTTTTCAAAGGGGTCCCTTGACCTCTGACCTCCAGATATGTCAATGTGTGAGGGATGTCTGAAAAATGTCCGAAAATTGTCAAAGAAATGTCTGAAAAAAAGCCCAGAAAATATCTGAAATATGTCAGAAAAAAGTCGGAAAAATGTCCGGAAAGAAAAACGAAAAATGTCCGAAAATTGTCAAAAAAAAATGTCAGAAAAAAAGTCCGAAAAAAGTCTGAAAAAATGTCCGTTAAAGCCTGAAAATTGTCCACAAATGTTCCAAAAAGAGTAGGAAAAAATGTCTGAAATTTTTTTTGAAAAATGTCCGAAAAAAGTCTGAAAAAAAGTCTGAAAAAAGTCTGAAACAAATTCTGAAAAATGGCCAAAAAATGTCAGAAAAAAGCCTGAAATATATCAGAAAAAAGTCGGAAAAATGTACGGAAAGAAAAACGAAAAATGTCCGAAAATTGTCCGAAAAAAAGTCTGAAAAAATGTCCGTTAAAGCCTGAAAATTGTCCACAAATGTTCCAAAAAGTGTAGGAAAAAAATTCTGAAAAGAATTCTGAAAAATGTCCGAAAAAAGTCTGAAAAAAATCTGAAAAATGTCCGAAAATTGTCACAGAAAAGTCTGAAAAAAAGTCTGAAAAATGTCTGAAACATATTCTGAAAAATGTCAGAAAAAAGCCTGAAAAATGTCTATCAGGCATTATTATAATAATACTAATACTAATAAAAAGAGATGGTCAGGAGGTCAGAGGTTAATCAGTCCTTGTCCTGCAGGTACCAGCAGCATCCTGGCGGGGGGGCTGCTGGCTGCAGTCTACAGGTGTACGGGTCGAACCTACGACACCGACTCGCTCATCCACGCCGTCCTGTACCTGGAACAGATTCTCACCACAGGTGAGTCTTCAGTTCAGAGTCCGGTATCAGAGAGGAGCCGACCCGTCTGCTGCCTCTCTCTGATTGGACTGAACTCTTCTTCTCCTCCTGCAGGTGGAGGATGGCAGGATCAGGTGGGAGGTCTGGTGGGCGGAGTCAAAGTGGCTCGTTCCAGAGCGTCTCTGCCTCTGCAGGTGGAAGTGGAGCGTCTCAGTCCTCCGGAGGACTTCCTGCTTTCTCTGGAGCAGCACCTCCTGCTGGTGTACACCGGCAAGACTCGGCTGGCGCGCAACCTGCTGCAGGTCAGTCTGTCTGTCTGTCAGTCTGTCTGTCTGTCTGTCTGTCTGTCTGTCTGTCTGTCTGTCTGTCTGTCTGTCTGTCTGAGTCTCAATATCTGTGTTTACATGGAGTTCACTACCTGCTCAGGTAGTGATGATGATGATGATGATGATGATGATGATGGTGATGATGGTGATGGTGATGGTGATGGTGATGATGGTGATGGTGATGATGGTGATGATGATGATGGTGATGATGGTTCTGGTTCTGTCTGCAGGATGTGATTCGTAGCTGGTACAGTCGTCTGCCCTCGATGGTCCAGAACGCCCAGCAGCTGGTGGCCAACTCAGAGGAATGTAGCAGAGCCTGTTCAGACGGTGAGACCGGGTCAGAGGGTGAGACCGGGTCAGAGGGTGAGACCGGGTCGCCTCAACTGGGTCAGAGGGTGAGACCGGGTCACCTCAACTGGGTCAGAGGGTGAGACCGGGTCACCTCAACCGGGTCAGAGGGTGAGACCGGGTCACCTCAGCTGGGTCAGAGGGTGAGACCGGGTCACCTCAGCAGGGTCAGAGGGTGAGACCGGGTCAGAGGGTGAGACCGGGTCACCTCAGCAGGGTCAGAGGGTGAGACCGGGTCAGAGGGTGAGACCGGGTCACCTCAGCAGGTTCTGCTCTGGGTTCAGCTGTTAAATCAGTGTGAATCTGTCCCTCAGGTTCTCTGTCCCGACTGGGTCTGTGTCTGGACCGCTCGTGGCAGCACAAGAAGCTGATGGCTCCGGGTTGTGAGCCGGCCTCGGTGAGGTCCATGATGGAGGCTCTGAGGCCGCTGGTCCTGGGTCAGAGCCTGGCCGGCGCCGGAGGGGGGGGCTTCCTCTACCTGCTGACCCGGGAGCCTCTGCAGCGGCGGGCGGTGCTGCAGGTTCTCCAGGACACACCGGTAAGCACCGGCACTGATCACACACACACTTCAGTTTAATGTGGTTAACATGTGAATAATAATAATAATAATAATGTTAATAATAAAGTCCAGATCCGTGGTGCTGATTGGTTTGTTTTTAGGGTCTGGGAGACTTCAGCGTTCACTCAGTGGAGCTGGACATGGACGGGATTAAAGTCCTGCCAACATCCTGAGGACACACACACACACACACACACACACACACACACACACACACACACACACACACACACACACACGTATCGTATTATTATTATCGGTTTAGGTGAGTTTTATTTAGTTTCTGTCCAGTTTGAATGAAGTGTTTTTTACGATGCTCCGCTACGAACAGCTGATCTAAACGTAAACATAAACACACGTGGATGATGGTGTAAGGTGAGGGGGGGGGTCTGCGCCCTCCGAGTGCCATTCTAGTTATTCTCATGTCATCAACTTTCAATGAACATTTAAAAAGTGCGAGTGTTGTTTTAAGTTAGACTTTATGAAGGTGAACTGAAGTTAACGTGGTGATAATCCGTTAACGCAAAATCATTTTAACGCCACTAATTTCTTTAAAGCTTCAGTAGGCAACAATTTTTTGGCATAATTTGTCAAAAATCCCATAATAACCTTTCAGCATATTGTAATTCAAGTGTTCTGAGAGAAAACTAGACTTCTGCTCCTCCTCATGTCTCTGTTTTCAGACTTTAGAGAAATCTACTCTAGTGAAGGCAGATTTTGACCAATCACAGGTCATTTCAGAGAGAGAGAGCGTTCCTATTGGCTGTGCTCCGGTCATGTGACCAGAACTTCAACAGA
This sequence comes from Sebastolobus alascanus, assembly GCA_916701645.2. Classification (NCBI taxonomy): domain Eukaryota; kingdom Metazoa; phylum Chordata; class Actinopteri; order Perciformes; family Sebastidae; genus Sebastolobus; species Sebastolobus alascanus. The sequence goes on from CAKAOJ020000332.1 coordinate 955,637, forward strand.
TTTTACAATGGCGGCCGCGTCACAAACTTTCTCATTTTACAGCTAAACAGTAACTACAAGATGATTCTGAGAACATCTGAGGAGAGAAATAGTCATTAGAGTAACAGAATATTGATTCATATTTGATCAGCGCTGCCTAGTTTGACCGTTTGGTCGGAGTTCAGAGTGATTGACAGCCGGCTCTCATAGACTGCAGCTGGACAGCGGACCTTGTTTTCCTCCGGTAAGTGAAATCCTTCAGATGCCGTTAGGAGCACCGGAGGACACAGTAGGACACAGAGGAACAGGATTTAACTCAGGTTACCTGTTTCATGTTCTACTGTCACCATATAGAGGCCGTTTAATAAAAATAACTCTTTTAAATCGTATTTGCGCCAATATCGCATACTGCAGCTTTAACACAACTTGTGATTTTTAGGTTGTAGCGGCTCAGTTTTAAAGCTAGAGTGAAGATACTGGTATCATAGTAAACTAGAGAACTTGATGAATCCATCGGTACCAACCAGGTCAGACTAGCTCATCATGAAGGAGGTTAAATAACGCTCCGAACTTACACTAGATTTTGTTAGTTTGATTGACAGATGGTTCATCCAATCAAAGTATTTTTTTTAAAGTGCTTTCTCTTTTCCAAACAGATGGTTCTGAGTAATAAACCATCTGATGGTTCCTGTTCACACACTGCACCTTTAAATGAGTAATTCATCTGAATTTAATGGAAATATTACAGACGTTTAAGGGATAAAATGATGAGTTTGATGAATGTAAATGATTGATCAGTGTTTGGACGGTGTAGTTTTGGTGATTTTAGGGTTCACACTCAGAGCTGATGTACTAATATGAATGTGAAGGAGTCTTTTCTTTGTATTATGAATCTATTTTTGATGATGAAGCTGTGAGATTCAGTTTATAAACTGACAGAATAAATACAGAACAGGACAAAAAGCTCCTTGTTTTTGGGGTGTTTTGAGTGTGTGTTTGTGTCTGAAGACAACATCCTGTTATTGACTGTAAATACTTTGTTCAGCCTCCAGAGGAACAACATCTAAATATCATTAAACTGATATAACTGATAGAAATCTGTTGATGTTCTGTCCTCTTAAACGGCTCAAAAAACACACTGAACATTGTTTTTTGTGTCTGCGTTCATGGTAAATGTCACTCTTATTAAAATATGACCAGACTTCTCCTTTAAAAAAAAAACATTTTTCAAAATATATTTAATTATTGACGATGTTTGAATCTTGCTGTCGTAGCATCTGTAGTTTTATTTATAGTTCTATTATACGAGGGAAGTGAAAGTATAACATGTAGGTGAATATGACTCATAGATGTTAAAGACTGAATCTTTTCTGTGTTACAAAGTTTATTTTCATATTAGTGGATGTAAAAAAAGAATAATCTTTAATCAAATAAACATATCTGCAGTTTGAGGGTAATATCTTTGACACTATAGTTAATTTAATATTCATTACTTCATGATTGGACCCTTAATTATTCTTTTCATTCATCATTCAATCGACAAATTATCAACATGATGACAAATATCAGAGATTCATTCGTTCTTGGTATGAAGAAAAAAAACAGTAAATAATGACAATTTATTTTGCAGTTTTAACGAACAAATATTTAGTATTTTTACCGATCATGAATCAGTTATAAAAACGTTTACATTTCTGTAAATCGACCAACTGATGAATTAACTCGTTAATTAGTTCGGGGTTAATAACCTGACGAGTAACTTCCAGGAGAAAAACGTTCAGCTTCAGTCACTCTGTAAAAACTGTGATGTCATTATATGAACCAGCCAATCAGCTGTTTCCGGGCCTCATTTCCCAGCGACCACACCCAGTTGGTCTCTGATGCGTCCCAGTCCGTCCAGGATGGTGTCCAGAGACTCCCGGCTCAGCTCCACCGTCACCGTGGAAACCGACTCGTCGCCTGCTGACGGACACGGATCCTCCATCTGAAAACAGGTCGCACAGACACGACAACAGACACGGTTAGACACTGAGTGTTGTAGCTTTAGAGGAATCAGTCTGCCTACTAAAAAATGATTGACAGCATCTTTTGTTTGCAGGAACAGCTTCGTCATCACTCAACGTTAGAGGAAGGTAAGTACTGGCGTGACCTCGGGACCCGGAGGTTCAGGTTGGTACCCACCTTGAGCTGAACTTTTTTTTTTTTTTTTTTTTTTTTTGACATTTTTCAGAATGTTTTTTATTTTGTTTACATTCTTTGGACATTTTTCAGTGTTTTTTTTTTTTTTTTTTGACATTTTTTGAACTTTTTTTTTTTTTTTTTACATTTTTCAGACTTTTTTTAGGAACTTTTTTTTGTTACGTTTTTTTAGACATTTTCGGACATTTTTCATTTTTTTTCCAAAATTATTCAACTTCTTTTTTTTGTTTTTTTTTGTTTTTTCAGACATTTTTTTTTTTTTTGTTTTTTTTTACATTTTTCAGAATGTTTTTTATTTTGTTTACATTCTTTGGACATCTTTCAGACTGTTTTTTTTTTTTTTACATTTTTCAGACTTTTTTTAGGAACTTTTTTTTGTTACGTTTTTTAGACATTTTCGGACATTTTTCATTTTTTTTCAAAATTATTCAACTTTTTTTTGTTGTTTTTTTTTTACATTTTTCAGACATTTTGCAGATTTTTTTTTTCACCTTGAGCTGAACCAGGCAGGTCGGGACGGACATCCGACTGACTGAGTCTGAGCCGGTCACCATGTCGACTCTCCAGTCCAACTCCTTCAGCTGGGGGAGGGAGACTACACACACACACACACACACACACACACACACACACACACACAGTTTAGAGCCTAACACACACACTCTCATTAGATGAAGGTAAAACCTGAATCTGGACTCACTCTGATTACTGAGAGCTTCTGTTCTCCATGTTGGACTGAAAGACATGAGATGGAGACGCGTGATGTCATTACAGCCTGTAGTTACATCACATTCAGCCAACCAATAGGAAGAGGGGTAATCAATAATATTTTATTTTACACATCTGTCATTTCTGAATCATTTCATAGGGTTAGCGTTCTAGAAAGATCCACGAAATTAGTTATTATAGCAAAATTAGAGAAAGTGTTCGATTGAAAAATGTGACACAAAATTCAACAAATATGGAGAGTTAAAGTTTATGAAAAATAAGTAATGGATGAATATTTATTTGGAATTTAAGTAAGATTTTCTGTCAAGGAAATTCCATTTTTTCCCTATAATTAGTGTTAAATTACATCTTCGGAAATAATGGAGCCGTAAAATATGATATAAGTGGTGGTATATAACTGGTGATATAAGTATCACCAGGTAATCAGACTCCGATGCTGTTTTAAAAACCTAAATGTCTTCATTTAATTGAATTGAAACAGTCCTCTGCTCTATGGAGGACGGAACCTGCCAAAATCAAATAATAATTAAATAAATGACTTGATAAGTATGTCATTAAATGTAGCAAAAATAATATAAAAAATAAATGTAGCCATTAATTAATCGATAAATGTGACATAAATTGATATTTCTGTTTTAATTTGCTTCTCTATTTATTTATCTTTGTATTAATTCCCTTATTTATTTCCTCTTCTGTTTAATTTTCCCTTTTATTTATTATTCATTTTTAAATTTTTTGCATTTATTTTTTATTTATTAATTTATTTTTGCATTTATTATTTCTTTTTGCGCTTATTTTTAAATGTATGTATGTATGTATTTATTTATTTCCCTTGTTTATTTGCTCTTCTGTTTAATTTTCCCTTTTATTTATTTATTTATTTTTATTATTTTTTAAATATATATGTATTTTTAAATGTATTTATGTATGTATTATGATGACACACGTTGAGTGACAGCCGGAAATGCAAAAAGAAATGTAAAAAGAAAAGAATACAGAAATAAATAAGTTTGGGGAAATAAATATGGGCTGAAATGCAAAAGGGAAAATCATGCAGAAATAAATAAATACAGAAATACAGACATTTAAAAATAAATAAAAAAATAAGCGCAAAAAGAAATAATAAATGCAAAAATAAATGAATAAATAAAAAATAAATGCTAAAAACTTAAAAATGAATAATAAATAAAAGGGAAAATTAAACAGAAGAGGAAATAAATAAGGGAATTAATACAAAGGTAAATAAATAAAGAGGCAAATTAAAACAGAAATATCAATTTATGTCACATTGTATCAATTAATTAATGGTTACATTTATTTTTTATATTATTTTTGCTACATTTAATGATATATTTATTTATTTATTGAGTCATTTTTTTTTTATTTTTGCAGGTTCTGTCCTCATTACTGACCAGAGCCAATGAAGTGACAATAAGATGCAATAAAATCAGCAACAAGACAAATCATGCAGAACAACAACACCATGTAAAGCAGACGTAGCAGTAATTATGAGGCTAACTGATGCTGATGATGTTGATGAATTATCGTGTGTTATTAGTGACTCAGTCTTCTTATGAACGGAGAGAGCAGGCAGGTGTAGATGCGGTTCTGACTGACCTGTTCTCCAGCAGGATCTTGGTGATCAGGTTCTTCAGACTGGAGTGGAACGAGTCGGGGAACAGATGGAGGATCTGCTCCGGAGAGCTGAGGTTGTAGAAGAGGACGTGGTGGGACAGAACGTGGAGAGACCGGACCAGCTGGAGGGAAAACACACACACACACACACACACACACACACACACACACACACACACACACACACACACACACACACACAGAGGTTTGATCTGTTTATTGTCAAGTCCAACATCTGTATATCATCAGTCTTTAATTCCATTTTGTCTGACAGAGACCTCTTATTGTTCCAGAACAATCCATTGATAAACTACACTGAACTCAGAGTTCTGTTAACTAGAAGGAGAGAGAGTATATCATCCGGCTCCGGCTCCCGGAGTCTTTTAGGACTGATTATAAAACTTCTTTTACTTGTTTACAAAGCTCTTAATTGTTTGGGTCCAGCCTACATTACTAATTCTTGGTTGTTTTCTAATCCTTCGTGGCCTCTTAGATCCTCTTCTGCTGTTTTATTTAAATACAAACTATCACACGAATAAGAAAATGTGCAGCTGATCTTTAACTCAAAACTATGGACTCATATACAGAAGGCTGGAAGAGAAACTCTGTGAACAGTCATTTATTCAGCGTTGTCTTTAACTAACTGTCACTCTTTGTTTTCTTCTTATCTTTTACATATTCTACCTGTTCTTAGCCTACCTGTTCTCGCTATTTGCTGCCTCTTTTTTATTATTATTCATTGGATTTCTTGGTTTTATCGTGCAATATTTGCACTTATTTAAATTAAGTTGTTTTTATTTATTCTCTTGTTTCTTCACTTTATTGTAAAGCACTTTGAACTACCACTACTGACTCTCCTCCAGATGTGACTGACTCTCCTCCAGATGTGACTGACTCTCCTGCAGATGTGACTGACTCTCCTCCAGATGTGACTGACTCTCCTCCAGATGTGACTGACTCTCCTCCAGGTGTGACTGACTCTCCTCCAGATGTGACTGACTCTCCTCCAGATGTGACTGACTCTCCTCCAGATGTGACTGACTCTCCTCCAGATGTGACTGACTCTCCTCCAGATGTGACTGACTCTCCTCCAGATGTGACTGACTCTCCTCCAGATGTGACTGACTCTCCTGCAGATGTGACTGACTCTCCTCCAGATGTGACTGACTCTCCTCCAGATGTGACTGACTCTCCTGCAGATGTGACTGACTCTCCTCCAGATGTGACTGACTCTCCTCCAGATGTGACTGACTCTCCTCCAGATGTGACTGACTCTCCTCCAGATGTGACTGACTCTCCTCCAGATGTGACTGACTCTCCTCCAGATGTGACTGACTCTCCTCCAGATGTGACTGACTCTCCTCCAGATGTGACTGACTCTCCTCCAGATGTGACTGACTCTCCTCCAGATGTGACTGAACCTCCTCCAGGTGTGACTGACTCTCCTCCAGATGTGACTGACTCTCCTCCAGATGTGACTGACTCTCCTCCAGATGTGACTGACTCTCGTCCAGATGTGACTGACTCTCCTCCAGATGTGACTGACTCTCCTCCAGATGTGACTGACTCTCCTCCAGATGTGACTGACTCTCCTCCAGATGTGACTGACTCTCCTGCAGATGTGACTGACTCTCCTGCAGATGTGACTGACTCTCCTCCAGATGTGACTGACTCTCCTCCAGATGTGACTGACTCTCCTCCAGATGTGACTGACTCTCCTCCAGATGTTACCTGAGCAGCCTGGGCTGCAGAGATGCTGAGTGTAGCTGCCGTGGTCTCTGCCAGCCGTCGACTCGGCCCTCTGTGACTCTGGACACAAACGTCCTTCACTGCGTCTTTAGACGGAGCCTCAAGAGACAACAACAGCTCAGAGTCAACAACAGCAACAGCAACAACAACAACAACAACAACAACAACATCAGGAGCACAGCTGTGGTCATGTGACCAGCTCTCCTTCAGCTTCTCAGGTTTGAACATTTTCTCTGATTTCATTGAATATCGAAGATTTTTTTTGGTCAGATAATTCTGAGGTATCAACTGAAATTATTTGGTAAATTCAGATGGACATTTTACAGACTAAATGACGTTTGCTTATATTAAAAAAAAACTAATATCGGCCAATATATTAATATCTGCAGAGGTGGAAGAAGTACTCGGATCTTTTAGTTCAGTAAGATTCAAGATTCACTTTATTGTCCCACGTTGTAGGACATTTGGACTTCAACTCAAACTGCGTCCATAAAACACAGAACGGCGACAAGAAACAAGAAACATATCCAGGGACATAATAATAATAATAATAATAATAATAATAATAATAATAATAATAAAACATACACTGAAGCTAAAGTAGATAATAAGAATAAATAAATGAAAACTATTTTTAAAAAAAACTGGAAAATATTCAAACATCAAGAAAGAAGTAAAAAATAAAGCTCTGTTGGTTTTCATCTTGATTTCATTTTTATTTATTGATCTAGTATCAGCATTAAAAATACACTTAAAGAACCAAAAAGTAAAAGTGCTCATTCTGCAGAATAATCTATGTTATTACATTGTATTATAATTGTTGTTGCAGCTGGTAAAGGTGGAGCTCATATTACTATATACTGCTGGGTAGCTTGTGAATTTCACCAAGGGATCAATAAAGTCTTATCCTAATCTGTAATAATACATCATAATGTATTAGTTAATTATATTTTGTGTTAATAATCTGAATCTGCAAATTAACTACAGCTGTCAGATAAATGTAGAGCAGTAAAAAGTACAATATTTCCCTCTGAGATGTGGAGGAGAAGTAGTAGAAAATGTAAAGTACAAGTACCTCAAATTTGGCTAATTTAAACTATTTATTAATATTAATCTGAATTAATCAAACAACTACAATATAGATCAACAGCTAGAGTTCCAGTTTAAAGGCTGAGCGTTTATAAAGTGTCAGTAATAAGGATGAATACCTTCAGAAGAAGCTGCAAGTTGTCGAAATGTTCGCTGCAGACAGCGGCCGCCATGTTGGCACAGTCATGTGACGCATGGCGCTACTGCTCATGGGAAATGAAGTGCGCTCAAGAAACGTCACGTTAGAAAGATGAAAATCAGATTACACGTATTTGTAGCGGAAAAGAGAAAAAAAATATACAATTAAAATAAAAGTACGAATCTAATTAAAAATGATCCAAATTTTGTTTTTTTAATTTATCAGCAACAACATTAATAATATTAGAAGATGTTGAGTAAAAATACATATAAAAATATGAAAACAGTAAATCAATGTGTTCATTAAACTTCATTAAAAAAACAAACATTTTATGACAACAAAATACTTTTAACAATAAATCCTACAGGCTGATACCTGTAAAAGATACTAAATAATAATAATACATTACAAAATACAGTCATTGATTTATTATTTTATTTAGTTAAATAAAAAGTATGATTTTATGATAGAAACTGTTTAAGAAAACACTGTAAAATAATAATAATTAATAATATTAGAAGATGTTGAGTAGAAATACATGTATATAAAAACATGAAAACAATACAGCAGTAAAATAGTGTGTGGAAAAAAAGCAGTACATTTATTAAAAAAACATTTTATGACAACAAAATACTTTTAACAATAAATCCTACAGGCTGATACCTGTAACAGATAATAAATAATAATAATAAATTCCAAAATACAGTCATTGATTTATTATTTTATTTAGTTAAATAAAAAAGTATGATTTTATAATAGAAACTGTTTAGGAAAACACTGTAAAATAATAATAATTAATAATATTAGAAGATGTTGAGTAGAAATACATGTTTATAAAAACATGAAAACAATACAGCAGTAAAATAGTGTGTGGAAAAAAGCAGTTAATTTATTTAAAAAACATTTTATGACAACAAAATACTTTTAACAAGAAATCCTACAGGCTGATACCTGTAACAGATAATAAATAATAATAATAAATTCCAAAATACAGTCATTGATTTATTATTATATTTAGTTAAATAAAAAGTATGACTTTATGATAGAAAATGTTTAAGAAAACACTGTAAAAAAAAATAATTATATTTTATAATAATAAAAAACATCATATACGTTATATAAAAATAAACTCAACAATATATCTAAATAATAATAAATTAATTAATTAAATATATAAAACTAGTCTATATTAATTATGTAAAAATTAACATATATTTGTAATATAGAGATAAATGCCTGTACACAAGCCCAATAATAATAATAATAATAATGATGAATCTTATTTTACGGTAATAATAGATTAATAATAGTTTAATAAATAAGAATAGTCGGTGCCGGTGGCTGCAGGCGGAGCTGCAGTGAGTCTCTGCGGGGGACGGAGCCTCTCAGGCGGAGCTGCAGTGAGTCTCTGCGGGGGACGGAGCCTCTCAGACGGGATGCAGTGAGTCTGTCCGCTGATCCCCGGCCGGTCCGCCGGTGCAGATGTCGGTCTCCGGGATGAAAAAGCAGCTCCACAAAGCCAGCCAGGTAACCCGGGACAAACCGGGCCGAGCCGGGTTAAACCGGGCTGTTATTATGTGTACCGGTCACAAAAATACTACTACAATACTGTCACCACAGCTCAAAAAATACTACTACAATACTGTTACCACAGCTCAGAAAATACTACTACAATACTGTCACCAAAGCTCAGAAAATACTACTACAATACCGTCATCACAGCTCAAACAATACTACTACAATACTGTCACCACAGCTCAAAAAATACTACTACAATACTGTTACCATGGCTCAGACAGTACTACTACAATACTGTTACCACAGCTCAGAAAATACTACTACAATACTATCACCACAGCTCAGAAAATACTACTACAATACTATCACCACAGCTCAGAAAATACTACTACAATACTATCACCACAGCTCAGAAAATATTACTACAATACTGTTACCACAGCTCAGAAAATACTACTACAATACTGTCACCACAGCTCAGAAAATACTACTACAATACTGTTACCACAGCTCAGAAAATACTACTACAATACTGTCACCACAGCTCAAAAAATACTACTACAATACTATTACCACAGTTCAGAAAATATTACTACAATACTGTTACCACAGCTCAGAAAATACTACTACAATACTGTCACCACAGCTCAGACAATACTACTACAATACTTTTACCACAGCTCAAAAAATACTACTACAATACTGTCACCACAGCTCAGAAAATACTACTACAATACTGTCACCACAGCTCAGAAAATACTACTACAATACTTTCACCACAGCTAAAAAAATACTACTACAATACTGTCACCACAGCTCAAAAAATACTACTACAATACTGTTACCACAGCTCAGAAAATACTACTACAATACTGTCACCAAAGCTCAGAAAATACTACTACAATACCGTCATCACAGCTCAAACAATACTACTACAATACTGTCACCACAGCTCAAAAAATACTACTACAATACTGTTACCACAGCTCAGAAAATACTACTACAATACTGTCACCAGACGGTTTTACGTAGACGGTTTCTGTGTGTCGTCAGTTAGTGTGAACAAAAAACGGATGAATGGCTGAAATTGACGGTAAGTGCCTGGCAACAACTTGTTGTGAAGTAAATGCAATGGAACGGGGGAGGAGGATGTGACATCTAGTGGCTGAATGTCATCAATGTTATCAGTAGCACCTTTAATTAAAAGTATTTGAAGGTAAAATTACTCTGTGAGTATAACTGTGACTGTTATATACAATTATATTGAGATTTTAATCACTCTTCAGATGTTTTGGGTGCAAAACTCTTTATTTCAGTGGAGAAGTATAAAGTATGAAATGGCAAAATGGCACTTAATATTAAGATTTAGACTTAAGATGCTGCTGTCCTTCCTCATCTGGTCCTGCAGCTGCTGAACGAGCGGCTGATGGGAGCTGAAGGAACAAAGATGGACGACGACTTCCTGAAGATGGAGAAGGTAAAACTGTGAATACGACTCATCGCTGTGATCGTTCAGAGAGCTCCACCAGGTCAGAGCTGACTGCTTCATCTCTCTGTTTCTGTTTCTGTCTGTCAGAGTGTTGTTGTCCTCCACTCTCTGCTGCTGGAGCTGCTGTCCAGAACCACAGAGTTCCTCCAACCAAACCCAGGTAATAAACACAACACTATACAGATGTTCACAGAGTTATAAAAAAATAAGAATAAAAGAATAAAAATACAAATGGAAAAAAAGAATGGACCAGAAATACAGTTAATATTCAGTAATAATGAGCCCCCAAATCAATAAAGTAAATAAAAGTACAGGAGAGAAATCAATAAATTGAAGGCACAGCAGAGTTCATAGAAGTGATGATGATAATTAGGAACGCTGTACTGCAAAGTAACACAATAAATAACCCTGGCAAAGCCTAAACGTTATTTCAATGCAGTTTCTCTTTTATAAAAATAGAAAATATAAAACAAAAACATCAGTACTATTATTACTACTACTACTACTCATACTGCAGTATCAGTAGTAGTACTATTATTATTATTACTACTACTGCAGTATTCAACCGTCTTGTGTTGCTACCTGACGTGACTGTCTTCTTGTTTTCACAGCAGACAGAGCTAAACTGAGCATGCTCAACACGATGTCCAGGATTCGAGGACAGGGGAAGTCGGTGGGTTACCCGCAGACAGAGGGCATGCTGGGAGACTGCATGTCGCACTACGGCCAGGAGCTCGGAGCTGCTTCTGAATTTGGTACGAAGTCGGTTTCAGGAAGTGTGATATTAAACACGGAGCTAACAGTGAGAAACAGAAGAGTTTTAATCCTCCGTTAAAACTCCTCTGGTTGGTCTTGTGGTTCATCCTCTGGTTGGTCCTCTGGTTGGTCTTGTGGTTCATCCTCTGGTTGGTCCTCTGGTTCATCCTCTGGTTCATCCTCTGGTTGGTCTTGTGGTTCATCCTCTGGTTCATCCTCTGGTTGGTCCTCTGGTTGGTCTTGTGGTTCATCCTCTGGTTGGTCCTCTGGTTCATCCTCTGGTTCATCCTCTGGTTGGTCTTGTGGTTCATCTTCTGGTTCATCCTCTGGTTGGTCCTCTGGTTCATCCTCTGGTTGGTCCTCTGGTTCATCCTCTGGTTCATCCTCTGGTTGGTCCTCTGGTTCATCCTCTGGTTGGTCCTCTGGTTCATCCTCTGGTTGGTCCTCTGGTTCATCCTCTGGTTGGTCCGCTGGTTCATCCTCTGGTTGGTCCTCTGGTTCATCCTCTGGTTGGTCTTCTGGTTCATCCTCTGGTTGGTCCTCTGGTTCATCCTCTGGTTGGTCCTCTGGTTCATCCTCTGGTTCATCCTCTGGTTGGTCCTCTGGTTCATCCTCTGGTTGGTCCTCTGGTTCATCCTCTGGTTGGTCCTCTGGTTCATCCTCTGGTTCATCCTCTGGTTAATCCTCTGGTTGGTCCTCTGGTTCATCCTCTGGTTCATCCTCTGGTTTGTCCTCTGGTTCATCCTCTGGTTGGTCCTCTGGTTCATCCTCTGGTTCATCCTCTGGTTGGTCCTCTGGTTCATCCTGTGGTTGGTCCTCTGGTTGGGACTCTGGTTCATCCTCTGGTTCATCCTCTGGTTCATCCTCTGGTTCATCCTCTGTTTGGTCCTCTGGTTCGTCCTCTGGTTCATCCTCTGGTTGGTCCTCTGGTTCATCCTGTGGTTCATCCTCCGGTTCATCCTCTGTTTCATCCTCTGGTTCATCCTCTGTTTGGTCCTCTGGTTCATCCTCTGGTTCATCCTCTGGTTCATCCTCTGGTTGGTCCTCTGGTTCATCCTGTGGTTGGTCCTCTGGTTGGGACTCTGGTTCATCCTCTGGTTCATCCTCTGGTTCATCCTGTGGTTCATCCTCTGTTTGGTCCTCTGGTTCGTCCTCTGGTTCATCCTCTGGTTGGTCCTCTGGTTCATCCTGTGGTTCATCCTCCGGTTCATCCTCTGTTTCATCCTCTGGTTCATCCTCTGTTTCATCCTCTGGTTCATCCTGTGGTTCATCCTCCGGTTCATCCTCCGGTTCATCCTCTGGTTCATCCTCTGGTTCATCCTCTGGTTCATCCTCTGGTTGGTCCTCTGGTTCATCCTCTGGTTCATCCTCTGGTTGGTCCTCTGGTTCATCCTCTGGTTCATCCTCTGGTTGGTCCTCTGGTTCATCCTCTGGTTGGTCCTCTGGTTCATCCTCTGGTTCATCCTCTGGTTGGTCCTCTGGTTCATCCTCTGGTTGGTCCTCTGGTTCATCCTCTGGTTTATCCTCTGGTTCATCCTCTGTTTGGTCCTCTGGTTCATCCTCTGGTTCATCCTCTAGTTCATCCTCTGTTTGGTCGTCTGGTTCATCCTCTGGTTCATCCTCTGTTTGGTCCTCTGGTTCATCCTCTGGTTCATCCTCTGGTTCATCCTCTGTTTGGTCCTCTGGTTCATCCTCTGGTTCATCCTCTGGTTGGTCCTCTGGTTCATCCTCTGGTTGGTCCTCTGGTTCATCCTCTGGTTCATCCTCTGGTTCATCCTCTGTTTGGTCCTCTGGTTCATCCTCTGGTTCATCCTCTGGTTGGTCCTCTGGTTCATCCTCTGGTTGGTCCTCTGGTTCATCCTCTGGTTGGTCCTCTGGTTCATCCTCTGGTTGGTCCTCTGTTTCATTCTCTGTTTGGTCCTCTGGTTCGTCCTCTGGTTCATCCTCTGGTTCATCCTCTTGTTCATCGTCTGGTTCATCCTCTGGTTCATCCTCTGGTTCATCCTCTGGTTCATCCTCTGGTTCATCCTCTGGTTCATCCTCTGTTTGGTCCTCTGGTTGGGACTCTGGTTCATCCTCTGGTTCATCCTTTGGTTCATCCTCTGGTTCATCCTCTGGTTGGTCCTCTGGTTCATCCTGTGGTTCATCCTCCGGTTCATCCTCTGTTTCATCCTCTGGTTCATCCTCTGTTTCATCCTCTGGTTCATCCTGTGGTTCATCCTCCGGTTCATCCTCCGGTTCATCCTCCGGTTCATCCTCTGGTTCATCCTCTGGTTCATCCTCTGGTTCATCCTCTGGTTGGTCCTCTGGTTCATCCTCTGGTTCATCCTCTGGTTGGTCCTCTGGTTCATCCTCTGGTTCATCCTCTGGTTGGTCCTCTGGTTCATCCTCTGGTTGGTCCTCTGGTTCATCCTCTGGTTCATCCTCTGGTTGGTCCTCTGGTTCATCCTCTGGTTGGTCCTCTGGTTCATCCTCTGGTTTATCCTCTGGTTCATCCTCTGTTTGGTCCTCTGGTTCATCCTCTGGTTCATCCTCTAGTTCATCCTCTGTTTGGTCGTCTGGTTCATCCTCTGGTTCATCCTCTGGTTCATCCTCTGTTTGGTCCTCTGGTTCATCCTCTGGTTCATCCTCTGGTTCATCCTCTGTTTGGTCCTCTGGTTCATCCTCTGGTTCATCCTCTGGTTGGTCCTCTGGTTCATCCTCTGGTTGGTCCTCTGGTTCATCCTCTGGTTCATCCTCTGGTTCATCCTCTGTTTGGTCCTCTGGTTCATCCTCTGGTTCATCCTCTGGTTGGTCCTCTGGTTCATCCTCTGGTTGGTCCTCTGGTTCATCCTCTGGTTGGTCCTCTGGTTCATCCTCTGGTTGGTCCTCTGTTTCATTCTCTGTTTGGTCCTCTGGTTCGTCCTCTGGTTCATCCTCTGGTTCATCCTCTTGTTCATCGTCTGGTTCATCCTCTGGTTCATCCTCTGGTTCATCCTCTGGTTCATCCTCTGGTTCATCCTCTGTTTGGTCCTCTGGTTCATCCTCTGGTTCATCCTCTGGTTGGTCCTCTGGTTCATCCTCTGGTTGGTCCTCTGGTTCATCCTCTGGTTCATCCTCTGGTTCATCCTCTGTTTGGTCCTCTGGTTCATCCTCTGGTTCATCCTCTGGTTCATCCTCTGGTTGGTCCTCTGGTTCATCCTCTGGTTGGTCCTCTGGTTGGTCCTCTGGTTCATCCTCTGGTTGGTCCTCTGTTTCATCCTCTGTTTGGTCGTCTGGTTCATCCTCTGGTTCATCCTCTGGTTCATCCTCTGGTTCATCCTCTGGTTCATCCTCTGGTTCCTCCTCTGTTTCATCCTCTGTTTGGTCCTCTGGTTCGTCCTCTGGTTCATCCTCTGGTTCATCCTCTGGTTCATCCTCTGGTTCATCCTCTGGTTCATCCTCTGGTTGGTCCTCTGGTTCATCCTCTGGTTGGTACTCTGGTTCATCCTCTGGTTCATCCTCTGGTTCATCCTCTGTTTGGTCCTCTGGTTCATCCTCTGGTTCATCCTCTGGTTCATCCTCTGGTTGGTCCTCTGGTTCATCCTCTGTTTGGTCCTCTGGTTCATCCTCTGTTTGGTCCTCTGGTTCATCCTCTGGTTGGTCCTCTGGTTCATCCTCTGTTTGGTCCTCTGGTTCATCCTCTGGTTGGTCCTCTGGCTCATCCTCTGGTTCATCCTCTGTTTGGTCCTCTGGTTCATTCTCTGGTTCATCCTCTGTTTGGTCCTCTGGTTCATCCTCTGGTTCATCCTCTTTTTGCTCCTCGTCCTGTTCAGGCGGTGCTCTGACTGTTGTGGGTGAAGCTCTGCAGCAGGTCGCTCAGGCCAGAGACGTTCTGGATGTCAACGTTAAACGGACCTTCATCGACCCTCTGCAGGAGCTCCACAACACGGAGCTGAAGGAGATCAGGGTGAGAGGAGCTTGTGTTCATCATATAAATACAGATATTCAGTATGTGTGTGTTCTGACCGTTGTTCTGGTTGGTTCCTCAGTACCAGCTGAAGAAGCTGAACGGCCGTCGGCTGGACTTTGACTACAAGAGGAGACGAAGAGGGAAAGTCCCAGCGGAGGAGGTCCAACAGGCCTGGGACAAGTTCATCACGTCCAAAGAGCTGGCGGAGAGGAGCATGTTCACCCTGCTGCAGAGCGACGTGAGTCTGAAAATGATAAACTCTGACTGACCTCAGATCTGTTACTCAGAGGGTGATGTCTCCTCCTGCAGGTCGATCAGCTCCGCCGTCTGGCCGCTCTGGTCGCTGCTCTGCTGGACTTTCACCGCGACGCCCACCGCATCCTGCTGGGTCTCCATTGCAACCTGCAGGCCAGGTGAGCTGTTTAACACCGAGAGGGAAAACCTCAGCATCACCAAAATATAAACTATATTTTTTTTTATTTTAAGGTAAAAATGGATTTATCCAGAGGGAAATCGTTGCAGCAGTTGCAGTACAAAGTGGGAAGGAGTGCAAATAAACTAAATATAAGTAATTAAGAGACTAAATACAACCCCCTTTGCCCCTTGCGTTTTACTTTGCGTCCAGATTATGCGCTGCTTAACTAGCAAAAGTGGAGTTGGACATGCCCTAAATGCACTTGCACCATTTCCATTGTTAGACCATGAGCTCTAGATTGTTAAAATAAGGTCCTAAGTTTCATAAATAGAAACTGGTGAACAATAAGGTGCAAATTTATAATATACACAAGCCTCAAAGTAAAGAGAATAAACATAAACAGGTTGATTTGTTATACAGGTGAAGATTTTGTCCTGATGTTAGCAGAGTTTATTTATTTTAGACTCTCGGTCAGGTTTCAGTGTTATTGCATTTTAAATGTTCTGTATGTGTTGTTAACAGTCTGACTGCTGCCAGTAACAAACCAGAGCGACGGTTCAGACCCAAAAGGATCCGAGTCAGAAGTGAACACGACAGCGGTGTCGGATTTTACCAGCAGCCGTCCATCACAGCTCCAGTTCCCTCAGGTTACTCCTGTTGAAAATACTGTTTCACTCTCACGTTTCTCTGGAATTAAACTTCTAAAAGATTTCTTTTTCTGCGACAGGACAGCAGTTCACAGTGTTACCGTCCCGACCCGGCAGTCCCATCTCCTGTTACGGTAAGAAAATACTCACAAAGGTGAGATTTATGTTTCATTAAAAGTGTTTTCAAACTGTATGTTTGGGTTTCACAAGAGAAGAGACTTCAAGGATGAAGACTCACTGGTTGGTTTGTTAAAGGGACAGTGTGTCGGATTCAGTTGCATCTAGTGGAGTGGTTGCAGATTGCAACCAGCTGAGTCCGCCCACCGCTCACTCCTCCCTTTCAAAGACTGAGGTAACGTGAGCCGCCGAGTACAAAACCGTGGTAATGCCGCTCTCCTCGCTCAGAGGCCATCCATACCATAATAACACTACTTTAGGGCCAACAGGAAGTCAGACGGCGGCTGGCGGTACCACGGTTTAGCACTCTGCGGCTCACCTTACCGCAGTTTCTCAAGTGTGTCGGAGAACTTTGGTGGCCTTCAAGTAACGTAAAAACATGAAAGTCTCTCTCTAGAACCAGAGTCTGGTTTGTCCGTTCTGGGCTACTGTAGAAACATGGAGGAGCAACATGGAAGACTCCGTGAAGAGGACCAGATTCTCAGGTTTCAGGTGATCGTACACAGGCACACTTCAGGGTGATCACCCTGTCAGAGTTTATTTAACAACAATGACCCGCTAGCTGTACATTATCCCGCTTATTACACGGCTACTGACTGAAGAAATCAATAATTTGACACAAAAACGGTCCTCCAGAGTCCAACATCAGAACTGTGTCCATAGCAACGGTCTGCTATACATAGCAACGGTCTGTTATACATAGCAACGGTCTGCTATACATAGCAACGGTCTGCTATACATAGCAACGGTCTGTTATACATAGCAACGGTCTGCAATACATAGCAACGGTCTGCTAAACATAGCAACGGTCTGCTATACATAGCAATGGTCTGTTATACATAGCAACGGTCTGTTATACATAGCAACGGTCTGCTATACATAGCAACGGTCTGTTATGCATAGCAACGGTCTGTTATACATAGCAACGGTCTGTTATACATAGCAACGGTCTGTTATACATAGCAGCGGTCTACTATACATAGTAAAAATCTGCTATACATAGCAACGATCTGCTATACATAGCAACGATCTACTATACATAGCAACAATCTGCTATACATAGCAACGGTCTGTTATACATAACAACGGTCTGCTATACATAGCAACGGTCTGCTATACATAGCAACGATCTGTTATGAATAGCAACGGTCTACTATGCATAGCAACAATCTGCTATACATAGCAACGGTCTGCTATACATAGCAACGATCTGTTATACATAGCAACGATCTACTATACATAGCAACGATCTGCTATACATAGCAACGGTCTGCTAAACATAGCAACGGTCTGCTATACATAGCAACGGTCTGTTATACATAACAACAATCTGCTATACATAGCAACGGTCTGCTATACATAGCAACGGTCTGCTATACATAGCAACGGTCTGTTATACATAGCAACGATCTACTATACATAGCAACAATCTACTATACATAGCAACAATCTGCTATACATAGCAACGGTCTGCTATACATAGCAACGGTCTGCTATACATAGCAACGGTCTGCTATACATAGCAACGGTCTGCTATACATAGCAACGATCTGTTATACATAGCAACGATCTACTATACATAGCAACGATCTGCTATACATAGCAACGATCTGCTATACATAGCAACGGTCTACTATACATAGCAAAAATCTGCTATACATAGCAACGGTCTGCTATACATAGCAACGGTCTGTTATACATAACAACGGTCTGCTATACATAGCAACGGTCTGTTATACATAACAACGGTCTGCTATACATAGCAACGGTCTGCTATACATAGCAACGATCTGTTATGAATAGCAACGGTCTACTATGCATAGCAACAATCTGCTATACATAGCAACGGTCTGCTATACATAGCAACGGTCTGCTATACATAGCAACGGTCTGCTATACATAGCAACGATCTGTTATACATAGCAACGATCTGCTATACATAGCAACGATCTGCTATACATAGCAACGATCTGCTATACATAGCAACGATCTGTTATACATAGCAACGATCTACTATACATAGCAACAATCTGCTATACATAGCAACGATCTGCTATACATAGCAACGGTCTACTATACATAGCAAAAATCTGCTATACATAGCAACGGTCTGCTATACATAGCAACGATCTGTTATACATAGCAACGGTCTGCTATACATAGCAACGGTCTGCTATACATAGCAACGGTCTGCTATACATAGCAACGGTCAGATAAATGTAGTGGAGTTAAAAAGTACAATATTTCCCTCTGAGATAGTGTAGAAGTAGAATGTAGCAGAAAATGAAATACTCAAGTAAAGTAAAACTACTTGAGTAAATGTACTTAGTTACATTCCACCTTTGTTTAAACCTGTGAACAGTAAATACTCTCTCTCTCTCTGTCTGCCTCGGTGTCTCTCGCTCAGCTGACAGTCAGCTGGTCCTGGATCAGCCTTGCTGCCGGGCGCTGTACTCCTTCCACCCGAGCCACGAGGGCGAGCTGAGCTTCAGCGAGGGCGAAGTCATCGTCATCACCAATCAGGTCGACGCCAACTGGTACGAGGGCAACGCCGGCGGCCGATCAGGACTGTTCCCCGTCAGCTACGTGGACGTGCTGGTGCCTCTGCCGTTACCATGACAACATATCAGAAACACACCCACGCTGAACGCAGACATCAGATCGAACGTGTTGAGCGTGTTTCTTTCAGTGATATGCAACTCTTCAGCTTCTGATTTGCACTTTTTTTCACAAGCGACTCAGCAGGCGGCGTGTCGGTTTTACTGGGAAGGAAGGCCATAGTTTCTACTGTAGTTTCTACTGTAGAGCGCTTTAGTTTCTACACTAGAGCGCTTTAGTTTCTACTGTAGAGCGCTTTAGTTTCTGCTGTAGAACGCTTTAGTTTCTACTGTAGAATGCTTTAGTTTCTACTGTATAGCGCTTTAGTTTCTACTGTAGAGCGCTTTAGTTTCTGCTGTAGAACGCTTTAGTTTCTACTGTAGAATGCTTTAGTTTCTACTGTAGTTTCTACTGTAGAGCGCTTTATTTTCTACTATAGAGTGCTTTAGTGTCTACTGTAGTTTCTACTGTAGAGTGCTTTAGTGTCTACTGTAGAGTGCTTTAGTGTCTACTGTAGTTTCTACTGTAGAGTGCTTTAGTTTCTATTGTAGAGAGCTTTAGTTTCTACTGTAGAGAGCTTTAGTTTCTACTTTAGAGAGCTTTAGTTTCTACTGTAGAGCGCTTTAGTGTCTACTGTAGTTTCTACTGTTGAGTGCTTTAGTTTCTACTGTAGAGTGCTTTAGTGTCTACTGTAGAGAGCTTTAGTTTCTACTGTAGAGCGCTAAAGTTTCTACTGTAGAGCGCTTTAGTTTTTACTGTAGAGCACTTTAGTTTCTACTGTAGAGACCTTAGTTTCTACTGTAGAGCACTTTACTTTCTAATGTAGAGCGCTTTAGTTTCTACTGTAGAGCGCTTTAGTTTTTACTGTAGAGCACTTAAGTTTCTACTGTAGAGCGCTTTAGTTTCTACTGTAGAGTGCTTTAGTTTCTACTGTAAAGCGCTTTAGTTTCTACTGTAGAGCACTTTACTTTCTACTGTAGAGTGCTTTAGTTTCTACTGTAGAGTGCTTTAGTTTCTACTGTAGAGCACTTTAATTTCTACTGTAGAGAGCTTTAGTTTCTACTGTAGAGAGCTTTAGTTTCTACTGTAGTTTCTACCGTAGAGAGCTTTAGTTTCTACTGTAGAGCACTTTACTTTTTACTGTAGAACGCTTTAGTTTCTACGGTAGAGTGCTTTAGTTTCTACTGTAGGGTGTTTTAGTTTCTACTGTAGAGCGCTTTACTTTTTACTGTAGAACGCTTTAGTTTCTACTGTAGAGTGCTTTAGTTTCTACTGTAGGGTGTTTTAGTTTCTACTGTAGAGCACTTTACTTTTTACTGTAGAACGCTTTAGTTTCTACTGTAGAGTGCTTTAGTTTCTACTATAGAGAGCTTTAGTTTCTGACCTCATGTTATACTTTAAACTATAAAAACACCTGTCAGTAAATACTGTATAGACATGTTTAGACTAAAGTGTGTGATTCCCTTTAAGACTTTTACCTTCATTTCCTGCACAATTCACATCCTCGAGACAAACCAGGAAACAGGTTGTTATTCTGTTATTCTGCCTTCACTGAGACGACACACAGACACACTGAGAGACGGACGATAAGATTCACCTTCAGACCAAAACCACCACTTCCACTGAGAGAGGACATCTACAGGAGGGAATACTGGGAATACTGGAATACTACCACTTCAACCAGCTGCTGAATCCACAAACTGAACCAGAGTTTTACAAGAACAAAGACTCAAAGTGAGAGTAACTTTCAGGGAACAGGGATTGGCTGAGCCGTCTGCCTGCTGTGTTTTCAGCTTCACTCAGAGACTAAATGGCTTCCAGATTAGAGGACGATTTCTGCTGTTCTGTCTGCCACGACGTCTTTAAAGATCCTGTCATCCTGTCATGTTGCCACAGCTTCTGTAGAGTCTGTCTGCAGAGCTGGTGGACAGACAAACACGTCCAAGAGTGTCCACTTTGTAAGAGAAGACATTCAAAGGAATTCATACCTCCTAACTTTGCTTTAAAGAACGTGTGTGAGAGTTTGTTACAGGAGAGAGCTCAGAGATCTTCAGAGGCTCTCTGCAGTCTGCACTCTGAGAAACTCAAACTCTTCTGTCTGGACCATCAGCAGCCGGTGTGTCACATCTGCAGAGATTCAGAAAAACACACCGACCACAGATTCAGACCCATCGATGAAGCTGCACGACAACACAAGAAGGAACTTCAGGAAACTCTGGAGCCCTTAAAGGAGAAGTTAAAGGTTTTTAAAGAAGTTAAAGTGAAGTTTGATCAAACATCAGAACACATGAAGGTCCAGGCCTGACACACAGAGACGCAGATTAAGGAGCAGTTTAAGAAGCTTCACCAGTTTCTAGAAGAGGAAGAGGAGGCCAGGATGGCTGCACTGAGGGAGGAAGAGGAGCAGAAGAGTCAGATGATGAAGGAGAAGATGGAGGCTGTGAGCAGAGAGATAGCAGCTCTTTCAGACACAGTCAGAACCACAGAGGACGAGCTGAGAGCTGAAGACGTCTCATTCCTGCACAACTACAAGGCTGCAGTGGAAAGAGTCCAGCAGCTCCTCCTGCTGGAGGATCCACAGCTGGACTCAGGAGCTCTGATAGACCAGGCCAAACACCTGGGCAACCTCACCTTCAACATCTGGAACAAGATGAAGGACATGGTCTCCTACACTCCTGTGATTCTGGACCCAAACACTGCTGATCCAGAACTCATCCTGTCTGAAGATCTGACCAGTGTGAGACGAGGAGAGAAACAGCAGCTTCCTTATAATCCAGAGAGGATTAGATACCGCTCTGTCCTCGGCTCTGAGGGCTTTAACTCAGGGACTCACAGCTGGGACGTCCAGGTTGGAGACAGTACATTCTGGACACTGGGTGTGTTAGCAGAGTCTGTCCAGAGACATACGGTCTGGATTATGGAAAATAAGGTTCTATAATGGTAAATACTCAACATTATCCCCACCAGGTTTATCCACTGTTCTCGTAGTCCAGAAGAAGCTCGAGAGGATCAGAGTGAATCTGGACTGGAACAAAGGAAAGCTGTCGTTCTCTGATCCTGATACTAACACACACATACACACCTTCACACACACTTTCACTGAGAGGATTTCCATATATTAGCACTGTGAATCTCCCTCTGAAGGTTTTACCAGTGAAGGTCTCTGGGACTGTAGAACAACAGAGATAGATGATGATGATGATGATGGTGATGGTGATGATGATGATGATGATGATGATGATGATGGTGGTGATGATGATGGTGGATATGATGATGATGGTGATGATGATGATGATGATGATGGTGATGGTGATGGTGATGATGATGATGGTGATGATGATGAAGATGTGATAATGATGATGATGGTGATGAATATGATGATGATGATGGTGATGGTGATGATGATGATGATGATGATGATGAACATCAATCAGTACTGAGCTTTAATCTCTGAGTCTTTGAAAATGTGACTATGTTGTCCTGATGATGATGTTGGTTGTCATGGTGATGGTGATGATGATGATGTTGGTTGTCATTGTGATTGTGATGACATCTACAATAAAACTTTAAATAATTGAAGCTCTTGTGATCTGATCTCACTTCCTCGCTCTATGTGTAAATAAAGACGTAGTAAACACACGGCTACTACAGCAGACGCTGTGACGTAATATTACAGGAATGTCAGTCGTAATATCCTACATATTTGTGAATTCGGGTACATTTTATTAACATTTTATTCACATCAAAATAAAAGGTTATTGTAACGGCGTTCCCTGAGGACCTCTGTGCCAAGATATATTTTGATAAAATACAGTTGTACCGACAGGATACAGTAGAGGCGGTTTATTTACCATGATCACCATGATGGTGGGGGGGGGGGGGCTACTCTTTGGTTTACCATTATTGATTATTGATTATATCTTTACAGTGAAGATTCTGTGTATTTGAACAGCAGGTTCAAACATTGATTTTTTTATTCATGTAAAGTGTTAAAGAGATTTTATTTGACATCATCTGTTCGCTGTAATTCTTCATTAGAAATGAGATTAAAGCTTCAACTGAAACATTAAAGTGTCTCATGTCTCATCACTGTGTGTCAAGTTCTTCAAGTCATAAATCAGAAATAAATATGAATTAAAATAGTGAAAGTGTATCAGTGTTTAGAACATGATGATAGAAGTATATGATGGTCATCCCCATGCTCTATTATGTCTCATAATTTTGGGGTTGATTTCAGTTGTTACACAGATTTGGTGCTAAATTTAACCTTTTTTTACCACTGGAGAATTGATCAAAATGATCAATAATCCCTCCAAAATACCACATTAAGACACCAAGACCTTGAGGAACACCATAGAAAAAGACATGCTGTGATTTGGGATCAAAAACTTTTGACATTTGGAGATTTCTGCATCTTTTGGCGATTGGATGGCGAGAACTTGTGCTGTGTAAACTGCTCAGACACCCCCTTATTGTCAATCTAGAAAGCCATCCATCCTCTGAATGCTCTAGGTCTCTTGTTTGATCCATCCATCCTCTGAATGCTCTAGGTCTCTAGTTTGATCCATCCATCCTCTGAATGCTCTAGGTCTCTAGTTTGATCCATCCATCCTCTGAATGCTCTAGGTCTCTAGTCTGATCCATCCATCCTCTGAATGCTCTAGGTCTGTCATGGTCTGCATAGTTTGTTTCCTGTTTTATTGTGAAATTCAACCCTCCTGTGTCATGTCTAGTTTTACTTCCTGCCTTTGTTTGTTTTCCCGCCTTTTTGTGATTGTTTGCCCCGCCCTGATTTGTTCCACCTGTGTGTAATCTCCTTGTGTATTTAAGCCTGTGTGTTCCCCTCTGTCTTGGTCGGTTCGTTGTCGTTCGTGTCTGATGTTGGTCTCCTGGTGTTTTCTGCTTAAGTGTTTTCCCAGTGTTTTTGTGTTTTGTGGATGTTTTTGTCCCCTTTGTTTTGCCACATTAAATGTTTGCACTCTGTCGGCTGCCTCCTAGTCTCTCTGCATTTGCGTCCACCTTAAAACTGCTAAAACCCTGACAGTACGAACCGACCAAATTATGGACGCAGCAGAGAGCTTTTATGCCTTACTGGGCATCCGGATTCGGCCTCAGCCTCATTCCATGCCCCGGCAGCCAGCCGGTCCCAGGCCGGCTTCGGCTCCAAATCCGTTCCGAGGAACCCGCCTTGCCCTGGGAGGTCCTCGGAGTTTCCTGTCTGCTTCTAGACATGCTAGCGTCCAGCCTGCTGGCTTCCAGCCGGATTTCTGTCTGGGGGCTGGAGCCCCTGGGTTGAGCCGTCGGTCTCGGCGGCGGCGTCCTCGTAAGCTGCCCTGTGTCTCAGCCGAATCCACTCCTGCTCCACGTGTCCTGTCGGGGGTCCCGCCGACTCCTGCTCCAAGTGTCCTGTCGGGGGTCCCGGCGACTCCTGCTCCACGTGTCCTGTCGGGGGTCCAGCCGACTCCTGCTCCACGTGTCCTGTCGGGGGTCCCGCCGACTCCTGCTCCACGTGTCCTGTCGGGGATCCCGCCGACTCCTGCTCCACGTGTCCTGTCGGGGGTCCCGCCGACTCCTGCTCCACGTGTCCTGTCGGGGGTCCCGCCGACTCCTGCTCCACGGGTCCTGTCGGGGGTCCCGCCGACTCCTGCTCCACGGGTCCTGTCGGGGGTCCGGCCGACTCCTGCTCCGAGGGTATCGTCGGGGGTCCGTCCGACTCCTGCTCCGAGGGTCTCGTCGGGGGTCCGTCCGACTCCTGCTCCGAGGGTCTCGTCGGTGGTCCGTCCGATCCCTGTTCCGGTTGGGCCGCAACCACGTCCTGTTCCGGTTGGGTCGCAACTACCTTCCACTCCGGTTTTGCCGCAACCACCTGCTGTTCCGGTTGGGCCGCAGCCACCTTCTGCTCCGGCTGGGCCGCAACCACCTGCTGTTCCGGTTGGGTCGCAACTACCTTCTGCTCCGGTTGGGCCGCAACCCCCTGCTGTTCCGGTTGGGTCGCAACCATCACCTGCTGTTCCGGTTGGGTCGCAACCACCTTCTGCTCCGGTTGGGCCGCAACCACCTGCTGTTCCGGTTGGGCCGCAACCACCTTCTGTTCCGGTTGGGCGGCAACCGCCTTCTGTTCCGGCTGGGTCGCCGCCGCCTCCGCAGCCATCACCTTTTCCGGCTGGGTCGCCGTCGCCACCGCAGCCACCTTCTCTTCCGGCTGTGTTGCCGCTGCCTCCGCAGCCCTCACCTGTTCCGGCTGTGTCGCCGCCGCCTCCGCAGTCATCACCTGTTCCGGCTGTGTTGCCGCCGCCTCCGCAACCACCTCCTGTTCCGGTTGGGCCACAACCACTACCTGTTCTGGTTGGGCCGCAACCACCTGCTGCTCCGGTTGGGCCGCAACCACCTGCTGTTCAGGTTGGGTCGCAACCACCTGCTGCTCCGGTTGGGTCGCAACTACCTTCCACTCCGGTTGGGCCGCAACCACCTGCTGTTCCGGTTGGGCCGCAGCCACCTTCTGCTCCAGTTGGGCCAAAAACACCTGCTGTTCCGGTTGGGTCGCAACTACCTTCTGCTCCGGTTGGGCCG
Organism: Sebastolobus alascanus; assembly: GCA_916701645.2. Lineage (NCBI taxonomy): Eukaryota > Metazoa > Chordata > Actinopteri > Perciformes > Sebastidae > Sebastolobus > Sebastolobus alascanus. Next base: position 981,257 of record CAKAOJ020000332.1, read on the forward strand.
CAACCACCTGCTGTTCCGGTTGGGTTGCAACCACCACCTGCTGTTCCGGTTGGGTCGCAACCACCTTCTGCTCCGGTTGGGCCGCAACCACCTTCTGTTCCGGTTGGGCCGCAACCACCTCCTGTTCCGGTTGGGTCGCAACCACCTGCTGTTCCGGTTGGGCTGCAACCACCTTCTGCTCCGGTTGGGCCGCAACCACCTGCTGTTCCGGTTGGGCCGCAACCACCTTCTGTTCCGTTTGGGCGGCAACCGCCTTCTGTTCCGGCTGGGTCGCCGTCGCCACCGCAGCCGCCTTCTGTTCCGGCTGGGACGCCGCCGCCTCCACAGCCATCACCTGTTCCGGCTGGGTCGCCGTCGCCACCGCAGCCGCCTTCTGTTCCGGCTGGGTCGCCGCCGCCTCCGCAGGCATCACCTGTTCCGGCTGGGTCGCCGTCGCCACCGCAGCCACCGCAGCCACCGCAGCCACCGCAGCCACCGCAGCCACCGCAGCCACCGCAGCCACCGCAGCCACCGCAGCCACCGCAGCCACCTTCTGTTCCGGCTGTGTCGCCGCCGCCTCCGCAGCCCTCACCTGTTCCGGCTGTGTCGCCGCCGCCTCCGCAGCCATCACCTATTCCACCTGGGTTTAGGTCGCGCCCGATTCCGCCTGGGCTTCACTCACGCCCGGTTCCGCCTGGGATTCAGCCACGCCCGGTTCTTCCTGGGCTTCAGACACACCCTGTCTCTGTTGCTAATGGGCCGCAGTCCAAAGACCCTGCCACGTTTACTGCTGGGCCGCTGTCTCAAGACTCTGTCTCTGTTCCTGCTATGCTCCCGGGTCGTCTGCCCGATTTCACTGCCTCTGACTCTGCCCTGGGGCCGTCCGCCTGAGGTCCTCTGTGCCCTCTTGTCCCAGAGTCCCTCCTCAGGACCCCCTCCACCCACCCTGTTCTGTTTTTTTGGAACGTCTGGGATCCGTCCCTTGAGGGGGGGGTTCTGTCAAAGTCTGCATAGTTTGTTTCCTGTTTTATTGTGAAATTCAACCCTCCTGTGTCATGTCTAGTTTTACTTCCTGCCTTTGTTTGTTTTCCCGCCTTTTTGTGATTGTTTGCCCCGCCCTGATTTGTTCCACCTGTGTGTAATCTCCTTGTGTATTAAAGCCTGTGTGTTCCCCTCTGTCTTGGTCGGTTCGTTGTCGTTCGTGTCTGATGTTGGTCTCCTGGTGTTTTCTGCGTAAGTGTTTTCCCAGTGTTTTTGTGTTTTGTGGATGTTTTTGTCCCCTTTGTTTTGCCACATTAAATCTTTGCACTCTGTCGGTGGCCTCCTAGTCTCTTTGCATTTGCGTCCACCTTAAAACTGCTAAAACCCTGACAAGGTCTCTAGTTTGATCCATCCATCCTCTGAATGCTCTAGGTCTCTAGTTTGTGGCTGTAAAGTTTCATGAGGCTGTGATTATCCTAGAGGTCACCATAGGTTATTTTATACAGTGAGGTCAATGAAATGTCTCCTATGGGGACTAACATCATCACACATGAATACAGTTGGGCTCATTGGATCCACAAGAGTCTCAGCTTTACAGTGATAGCCAATTTATGGAATTCAACACTATTTAGAGACCCCAGTATGCAGAAATATTCAAACCTGGGCATGTCTGTAAAGGGGAGACTCGTGGGTACCCAGAGAACCCATTTTCATTCACACATATCTGGAGGTCAGAGGTCAAGGGACCCCTTTGAAAATGGCCATGACAGTTTTTCCTCGCCAAAATTTAGCATAAGTTTGTAGCGTTATTTAACCTCCTTCATGACAACTGAAAAAACTGAACCTGCCTCTGAAAGACAGTAAAGTCGGTCGGGTCTCAGAGTTAATACAAAAGCCTGTTGTGTCAAATAAAGGCAGGGTGTGATATTAGCCTACTTTATGGGTGAGAATTACAACTCTGCAACTATTTAAAGATCTTTTTAATAAAAGACCGTAATATCTGAAAAATAGAAATCATACCCAAAAAGTTCAGTCAGTCCGAGTCCACCCATGGAGCACCTGAGTGGGAACCATCCCTTTATTTCTAGCGCCCTCTGCTGTGACCCTCCAACATCACAGCTCCAGTCACACTGAGCATGAGCCACAGCTCCACGGGGTCAAACACTCCGCCTTCATTTCATAACCAGGAAACAGGATGTTACTCTGTCTTCACTGAGATGACACACAGACACACTGAGAGACGAACGATAAGATTCACCTTCAGACCAAAACCACCACTTCCACTGAGAGAGGACATCTACAGGAGGGAATACTGGGAATACTGGAATACTACCACTTCAACCAGCTGCTGAATCCACAAACTGAACCAGAGTTTTACAAGAACAAAGACTCAAAGTGAAAGTAACTTTCAGGGAACAGGAAGTGGCTGAGCCGTCTGCCTGCTGTGTTTTCAGCTTCACTCAGAGACAAAATGGCTTCCAGATTAGAGGACGATCTCTGCTGTTCTGTCTGCCACGACGTCTTTAAAGATCCTGTCATCCTGTCATGTTGCCACAGCTTCTGTAGAGTCTGTCTGCAGAGCTGGTGGACAGACAAAGACGTCAAAGAGTGTCCACTTTGTAAGAGAAGACATAAAAAGGGTAAACTACATCCTAACTTTGCTTTAAAGAACGTGTGTGAGAGTTTGTTACAGGAGAGAACTCAGAGATCTTCAGAGACTCTCTGCAGTCTGCACTCTGAGAAACTCAAACTCTTCTGTCTGGACCATCAGCAGCCGGTGTGTCTCGTCTGCAGAGATTCAGAAAAACACACCGACCACAGATTCAGACCCATCGATGAAGCTGCACGACAACAAAAGAAGGAACTTCAGGAAACTCTGGAGCCCTTAAAGGAGAAGTTAAAGGTTTTTAAAGAAGTTAAAGTGAAGTTTGATCAAACAGCAGAACACATGAAGGTCCAGGCCCGACACACAGAGACGCAGATTAAGGAGCAGTTTAAGAAGCTTCACCAGTTTCTAGAAGAGGAAGAGGAGGCCAGGATGGCTGCACTGAGGGAGGAAGAGGAGCAGAAGAGTCAGATGATGAAGGAGAAGATGGAGGCTGTGAGCAGAGAGATAGCAGCTCTTTCAGACACAGTCAGAACCACAGAGGACGAGCTGAGAGCTGAAGACGTCTCATTCCTGCTCAACTACAAGGCTGCAGTGGAAAGAGTCCAGCAGCTCCCCCCGCTGGAGGATCCACAGCTGGACTCAGGAGCTCTGATAGACCAGGCAAAACACCTGGGAAACCTCAACTTCAACATCTGGAACAAGATGAAGGACATGGTCTCCTACACTCCCGTGATTCTGGACCCAAACACTGTTGATTCACAACTCATCCTGTCTGAAGATCTGACCAGTGTGAGACGAGGAGAGAAACAGCAGCTTCCTGATATTCCAGAGAGGTTTAATGGTGCCTGCTCTGTCTTGGGTTCTGAGGGCTTTAACTCAGGGACTCACAGCTGGGACGTCCAGTTTGGACACAATACAGTCTGGGTACTGGGTGTGTTAGCAGAGTCTGCCCAGAGGAAGGGAGGCATACGGTCTGGATTATGGAGAATAAGGTTCTTTAAAGGTGAATACTTAGCACTCTCCCCATCAGGTCCATCCACTGTTCTCGTAGTCCAGAAGAAGCTCCAGAGGATCAGAGTGAATCTGGACTGGAACAAAGGAAAGCTGTCGTTCTCTGATCCTGATACTAACACACACATACACACCTTCACACACACTTTCACTGAGAGGATGTT
>CAKAOJ020000332.1:990000-1064139 GCA_916701645.2 Sebastolobus alascanus
GTGTTTTACGTTCTGCTTTCAGGGACGAGTCAGGACCAAAACGGTGAAAAAGGCCGCCAGGGTCATCATCGAGAAATACTACACCCGGCTGGGAAGCGACTTCCACACCAACAAGAGGGTGTGTGAGGAGATCGCCATCATTCCCAGCAAGAAGCTCCGCAACAAGATCGCCGGGTGAGTTGATCGGAACCGCCAGTTTGTCTCGAAAACGTCTGCACGCATCCTGTATCGAAAGTGATCATGGCGTCCTCGTCGCCAGGTCATTGATAGTACAGGAAGATAAACCTGAGAGCCTTTCCCGTGTTTGAAGGATTCTCTGTTCCTCTCAGACCCTGGCGCTCTCAGACAGTTCTTTACCTTTCTAAAATCTGCTGTTTTCACCATGAAGTCTGGTGTTTAATACCGAGATTCAAGAGATTCAAGATTCCTTTATTGTCACTACACAAAGTACAGCGAAATTTGAAGCAGTCCTGATGGTGCAATCACGCATAACATACAGTATAACAGAAGTTTAACCTAAACTACTATAAAATAACTATATATATATATATATATATATATATATATATATATAAAAGAAAAGTAAATATATATATATATCTAACTCGTAATGTTGGCCTATGATACAATATATACAATACAATATATACAATACAATACAGTACGGTCGAGGCAGTGAGTTATTGCACAGTAATAATAGTACATATATTGCACATGAATCAGTAGTGCAGTAGATAATCACAAGAAATGATATATCTGAAAAAAATAAGGTGCGGTAGGGTGTAAATGTAAATAAAGTGCGGTAGGATGTAAATGACAGATAAAGCACCGAGACCGGTGCTTTATCTGTTCCTATGAAATCCTGGTGATCAGACAGTTCTTTACCTCCTGAAATCTGCTGTTTTCACCGTGAAGTCTGGTGTTGAATACCAGAGACCGGTGACACTGGAGTAACATTTACAACGATTAATAGTAAGTCATTTCTTAGCCAGGACACATTTTTAAACAAGTTGACAACTAGTTTGAGTATTTTGTGAGTAAATTCCAAGAGAGTTTGAGCAAATAACAAAAAATCAGATGTGTCAACTTGGAAAAGATGTTTGTGGTCTCTGGTGGAGTGATCGGCGTTGCTCCTGTTGCGTTTCTGTCGTCTTTATAGTGACAACGAGAAGGCAGCAAATAAGTCAATATATCTATGAAGTATCAGAGCTGCAGTGTCTCCACGTGAGACAAATCACACCATGATGGAATCACTTCCTGTTCGATGCTAAATCAGACTGTTTGTTCTCTGTGTTCATATCTATATTTCTATCTGTGTGTTTGCTGCAGGTATGTGACACATCTGATGAAGAGGATCCAGAGAGGTCCAGTCAGAGGAATCTCCATCAAACTGCAGGAGGAGGAGCGAGAGAGGAGGGATAACTACGTGCCAGAGGTCAGTGAACGCACCACACACACACACACACACACACACACACACACACACACACACACACACACACACACACACATGAGGATGAGTCTCCTGAAGGTGCTTAGAACCTGAAGTGTCCAGAGAGACGTTGGTGTTTGTCTGGTCGTCTTTACAGCTACAGTTCGTGGTCGTGTTGTCGAGCCGGCAGAAGAACTGAAAATGTAAAATATTGTTAGTTATTAATTATAGTTTTGCTTGTTTGATGAAGAGTTTTCCTCTTCAGAAAGTTTCTAACGAGATGCACCGACTGCAGTTTTCTTGACAACATACACAAAACATTTTTGTAACTTTGGTGGGAAATTTAGTTGTATGTTCATTTAGACAAACTATTTATGAATCAGTATCTATTTGCAACAATGTAAAGGTGTTATATTATATTTTATTACCTCCTAACTTCGGAGAGGGAGAGAAGAGCTCACTGCGATTCTGAGAATAAACACGGAAATGAATTATAATTTATTTGAATATATTTCTTATTTTTCCCCTGATGATCAGAATAAGTTGCTTTTTTTTAGAAATAAAGTGTCTGAAAAGTCTGTAAATGTAGCGAGGAAGGCACGTTGTCAACACTGTGTGGCTGTGACAGGAATCGTTACCGTCAGCGTCTCCGTGTAGCGATGCGTACCGTTAACGTTTAAAGCATCACCTGCTGTGTGTTTGACTTGTCCTGTATCGAAAGTGATCACGGCGTCCTCGTCGCCGGGTCATTGATAGTACAGGAAGATGAACCTGAGAGCCTTTCCCGTGTTTGAAGGATTCTCTGTTCCTCTCAGACCCTGGCGCTCTCGGACAGACGTTGTGATGCACGTGGTCGATGCAGACGTGTTTTAATGCAACATTAACTGAATCTCTGTCTGTTTTTAATGTTGACTACATGTATTAGTAATTCATAAAGTTCACTATCATCTGAGTTCAGCTACGGTACTAAAAAAACTGAACAACTGTGGAGATATTTTGCAATAAATTACAGTTAAAATCTAAAATCATTATAGCAACAGGAAGTGCTGTTTACTGAACACTTCTGTCTTTTTGTAACTTTTGTTTTCTGAATTGAATCAAACAAAGTAGTGAAATAGAAACTCTTAAAGTTAAGAAAGTTAGAATCATTGTCTGAAGTGTTTTTCTCTCTTGGCCGACACACAAAGTATTTTCCAGCCACGCTGAGGTCAGAGGTCGTCATGTTGGCGTCTCTCCAACTTTGATAAACATAATCAAAAATTATTTTGTTTCTCGTACATCAGTAAAGCTCAATACAGAGCTGCAGATAATCTTAATTTTCAATTAATCTGCTGATTATTTCATGATAGTTTAGTCTATAAGAAGTCAGAAAATAGTGAAAAACGTCTTCAGGTGTCGTCTTTAGTCCGTCCAACAGTCCAGAACCCCAAATATTTAATTGACTGTGATGTTAAGACAAAGAAAAGCAGCGAGTTCTCCACTTTGACCAGCTGGAATATGCAGATTAATGTTCTAGAACAAACCCAAATGTTCCTGTAATATAAACAGCATCAGTTTACAGGTAACTGGACCTCTGAAATGATGCGTTCAAGAACCGAGAGTGAAGAGGAAAAAGGAGAGTCGGAGTTAAAGAGTTGCTGCTGTAGATGTGACGGTTGATGTGTAACTGCTTCCTGTGTGTTTACCTGTCCAGGTGTCGGCTCTGGACCAGGAGCTGATCGAAGTAGATCCCGACACAAAGGAGATGCTGAAGCTGCTGGTGAGTCTCTGCTACAGTACAGGGGGGGGGTATAAGTACTAAAATTAAAAATAAGTAGAGCTGTCAATCAGTTAAAATATTTAATCACACATTTTTTATCTGTTCTAAATGAACCTTAAAGGGAGATTAGTCAAGTATTTAATCCTCTTATCAACATGGGAGTGGACAAATATGCTGCTTTATGCAAATGTGTGTATATATTTATTAATGTAAATCAGTTAACAACACAAAACAATGACAGATATTGTCCAGAAACCCTCTCAGGTTCTGCATTTAGCATAAAACAATATGCTCAGATCATAACATGGCAAACTGCAGCCCAACAGGCAACAACAGCTGTCAGTGTGTCAGTGTGCTGACTTCACTATGACTTGCCCCAAACTGCATGTGATTATGATTCAAATTTAAAAAAAAAAAAAAAGTTCGAAAAATGTCCATTAAAAAAAAATATCCGGAATAATGTCAAAAAAAGTCTGAAAAATGTCAAAAAAAAAAAAAAAAAAGAAAGTTAAAAAAATGTCCCAAAAAAAGTCTGAAAAATGTCGAAATTTGTTTTACTATGATACCAGTATCTTCACTCTAGCTTTAACACTGACAGCACTAAAAATAAGAAATGAGTCTATAAGAAATATGTAGGAATATTTGCACTAAGACGTGAAGTACATAAAACACAACCACGGTGCAAATAAGTAAAAACAAAATAGTTGGAAAAAAATAAGAAAACGTTTGTTTTCAAGGTGAAGAATAAACTCCTTAAAAATGTTTTATTATCAACATAATCTGATGTTTCATCGACGCATCACCCATGTAAACTATTAATATTTGAAATGAAACGATCTGTCGTCATTCGATGGCGTCTCACAGCAGACATGGAGCAGAGCTAAGTGTTAAATATCCATCAAAACATCGATTCATTTTTCTTTATTATATCAATCATTACTTTAAATGTATCTTATATTTTCATTTACTCATTGTTATAATTATTATTATGTAGTTAAAGTATATTTGATACAAGGGATAGGCTCATTATCAATAATACATAATTTTTCTTTCTATAATTGTTAATTTCTTCTGTTTTCTTTTATTTGTGTGGTTTTAATATTTGTTTTAAAAACAATAATATATATTATTTGTAAAATAAGCCTTTCGCTAATAAAAAGAAATCTTTAAAAACACACAAAGTTGATATGAACAGCTGATGATTTCTTTATTAATTGTATTTATAATAACAGTTCAGATGTGATATTAAAGGCTGTGAGAGTTTTGGTTCAGGTTCCTTGAAAGTGCTTGAATTTTACTCTTAAGGCTGTACGAGTTCTGAATGTACTACTCAAAGTATTCGAGTACAATCCTGAGGTACTTTCACTGCACTACATTAGTCTGACAGCTGTCGTTACTTTGCAGATGAAGGTTTGTTAATAATCCTCTTTAAAGGTAAAACGTTAGCGTGTGTTTTGAACGTCTGCATCCTGTATCGAAAGTGATCACGGCGTCCTCGTGGCCGGGTCATTGATAGTACAGGAAGATGAACCTGAGAGCCTTTCCCGTGTTTGAAGGATTCTCTGTTCCTCTCAGACCCTGGCGCTCTCGGACAGCTCTTTACCTTTCTGAGATCTGCTGTTCTCACCGTGAAGTCTGGTGTTGAGTGTCTCTTGTTTCTGTTCTGCAGGACTTCGGCGGTCTGTCCAACCTGCAGGTGACCCAGCCGACCGTCGGCATGAACTTCAAGCAGCCCCGAGGAGTCTAGACGTCTGTAAAGTATCTTACTAATAAAAACCCTTTGGGACAAAAACTCTTGGCTGTGCAGGACTGTTGATTTAAGGACTCCACTGGTGTTTAATCCTCTTTTCCTTTATGCATGATGTAGATTCAGAGAAAGACGGGAGGGAGTTCACAAACTGATTGATTTTGGTGTTTTACTGAAGCACATTTCGTTTCCATTGATGAGTCCACTGGTGCTTTTTGTTGTAAACTTGAAAATGTTTTAGCATCATTCTTGTTTAATGTGAGTCTGTTCAATAAGTTCTCTCTATGTTTTAATGCCAGAATCGATATATCTGCTTCATCTGAGTCTATGTGGAGGTAGAAGGAAGTTACCGCTTTTATTGTGGTAGTCTGAGTAACGTGACGTCATATCCGTTCCGTATCCGTCAACCAAAACAAACCTCAGAAAGTATAAAACGTTGGAGGGTCGTCGTGGATACGACCTGCACCCTCACATGTTAAATCCAAAGTGGTAAACACTACACATCCAGTAAAGGATGGAAACACTTTGGGTTTCACACATTGCAGGAAAAGCAGAGCTAGACATCACGGCTAAAGCTGCATGCTAACTTCTAAAAAAGGCCAAAATGTGTCCGAAAATAAGTCTTAAAAAAAGTCAGAAACAAAGTCAGAAAAAAGCCGAAATATATCCGAAAAAAAAAAATTATAAAGGCCAAAATATGTCAAAAAAATGTCTGAAATATGTCTGAAAAAAAGGCTGAAGAAATGCCAAAGTATGGCCCCAAAAAATGTCCAAAAAATGGCCGAAATATGTTCAAACAAAAGTCCGAAATGTCAGAATAAAAGGCTGAAATATTTCCGAAAAAGGCTGAAAAATGTCCAAAAAAGGCAAAATGGATGGATAAAGAGAACGGAGCTGACGGGAGAGCTAGAGACGGCCTTGGAGAAGTTAGATGAAGTAGACTACGTCCGCTTTTCAAAATAAGGTGTTAACAAAGGGAACTGTATATACAAAATACATCTATGGAAATAAGACTGATTGGATTGATCCAGTTTTGTATGACTTTATAAGAATTAAATCAAACTCAGATGTGATCATGAAACTTTAAATTTATTCCAGGAATGCTCAAATAATTTTTATCTTAATTAAACTTAACTCTCATTAATACCGTTTATATGAAATATGAGTTTTAAAAGCAGTAAAACAAAGTCATCAGAAAGATAAAACACCTTTAATGCAACAACACATAAATATTATTTATTTATTCCACTCTAAATGCTACTTTACACACAGGTTTCACATTGTTTTATATAGATTTTATATATATATTATATATATTTAGATTTGTAAAATAAACATGTTAAAATAGACTCTTGTTATCTGATTGGCTCATAAGCACTTCAGCAGGAAGAAGTTACAGAAAGCTCCTCGAGGACAGTCGCACATCTTCCCGATACGAGATCCTTTCCTGATGGCGCAGTGTTCCCCGAGGTCGCACTGAGAACACACAGAACCCACACAGAACCACGTTCATATGGAACACAGAACCCACACAGAACCACGTTCATATAGAACACAGAACCACGTTCATATAGAACACAGAACCCACACAGAACACATTCATATAGAACACAGAACCACGTTCATATAGAACACAGAACCCACACAGAACACATTCATATAGAACACAGAACCACGTTCATATAGAACACAGAACCCACACAGAACACATTCATATAGAACACAGAACCACGTTCATATAGAACACAGAACCCACACAGAACACATTCATATAGAACACAGAACCACGTTCATATAGAACACAGAACCCACACAGAACACATTCATATAGAACACAGAACCCACACAGAACACATTCATATAGAACACAGAACCACGTTCATATAGAACACAGAACCCACACAGAACACATTCATATAGAACACAGAACCACGTTCATATAGAGCACACAGAACCACGTTCATATGGAACACAGAACCCACACAGAACCATGTTCATATAGACAACAGAACCTAAACAGAACACATTTATACAGAACACAGAACCATGTTCATATAGAACACAGAACCCACACAGAACCATGTTCATATAGAACACAGAACCTACACAGAACACGTTCATATAGAACACAGAACCTACACAGAACCATGTTCATATAAAACCCACAGAACCCACAGAACAACCTTTATATAGAACACAGAACCTACACAGAACCATGTTAATATAGAACACAGAACCTACACAGAACCATGTTAATATAGAACACAGAACCCACACAGAACCACGTTTATACACTTATTCATACAGAACACAGAGAAGAGTTTGTGTGACTCACAGATATAATACATAATAATAATAATTATTATTATTAATAATTAAACGTGTAACAGTGTGTTTGTGTGACTCACAGATATAATACATAATAATAATAATAATTATTATTATTATTTAATATGTTGTTTGTGTGACTCACAGAGGGAACCTGTCCGTACTTCTTCTCCCAGGGATTAATCCTCTTGGTCTGCAGTTTCTCCAGAACTTCATGCAGAGCGCCGAGCTGAAGACACACGCACGCACGCACGCACACACGCACACACACACGCACACACGCACGCACGCACACACGCACGCACGCACACACGCACACACGCACACACGCACACACGCACACACGCACACACGCACACACGCACGCACACACGCACACACTTGAAGTCTACAAACTCGTCCATCTTCCCAACTTCCCCATCACCACTGCATGAAACACAAACACCTGCAGTACTACGTTTAGTTCTGTACTTTACTACAGCTTAGAGGTATTTTCTGCTCCTTTCTACTTGGAACTATTGTACTTTTTACTCCACTACATTTATCTGACAGCTTTAGTTACTTTACAGATTATTAAAACAAAATATGATCTACTAATAAATGAATTATTGTATTATTGTAGATTAAACTACCAGCAGTATAAAGGTAGCTCCACATTTACCAGCTGCAAGACATTAATGCATCAATAATTATAATACAATAATATAATATAGATTATTCTGCAGAAGGTGTACTTTAACTTTTGGTACTTTGAGTATATTTTGATGCCAAGTAACATTTTGAATCCAGGACTTTTACTTGTAACAGAGTATTTCTACACTGTGGTATTAGTACTTTTACTGCAGTGAAAGATGTGAGTACTTCTTCCACTTCTGGTATCAAATAAAACTCTTGTGCAATCACTTAATGTCTAATTATGAACTTAATCTCATAATTAATATACATTTATCAGTAATATTCAACAGTATTTTGTTGTTTTGCTGTCTCAAATTCAAACTACAATATGGACACATTTAATGTACATTAATCTCATAATTAATGTATGTTTAATACATTAAAATACTGTTTAATATTACTGATAAATACACAATAATCTGTTTGTTATTGTACCATTTCACTCTGTGTGACGTCTTTGACATTAGATAATAGCTCAGTGATATGGTCTAAATAATTAATATTAATTTATATTAATTGGCCAACTGACTACTAAAACCTACCAAACTACTAAATGGTCGCAACTTGAATTAATGACACAATTATATACGAGACAACTAAGGATTATTGATCTAATAATCTTCCGATTACTTTGTGGATTTAATTGTTTGTTTCCACAGAACGTCACAATAGTAATACTCTGTATTCAGTTTACTGTAATAGATAATAACAGTAAATATTCACATTTAAGAGGCTGATTTTTGTCATTTTTGCAGAATATTTTTATGTTGATTGACTAATTAATTGACTAATTCTTTCAGGAGTTGGTGTAGATGTCTATTATTTTCATGGATTAATCTGCTGATTATTTTTTTTATTATTTTATTATAAAAGTCCAAACCCCAAATACTTTCAGTTTATATTAACATAAATATATATAATAATGATATAAAACAGAGAAAATCCTAACATTGGAGAAACTCACACCAGAAAATTGTTGGTTATGATTTTAACAATTTATTCAATAACTAATTTCCAATTAATTTGCTGACAATTGGCTAATTGATTAATTGTCTAATCATTGCTGCTGCTGCACATTTGAAAAATAAATCTTCATTTGGTCCTCTGTGTTTTCAGTTATTGTTACTGAAAAGCAAAGTAATTATATTAAACATTAAATGGCAAGTTACAGCTAACAGATTTTACTGTGAACATTTACGTTATATATTAAATATAGAGAAATATAAATAAAAATACTAAAACAGAAAATCTTCTGGAACCAGAGGGAAAAAAGCTTAAAGATGAATCGAGCAATTGCTTTAATATATTTATTTATTATTATTATTATTATTAATAATAATAATAATAATAATAATAATAATAATAATAATAATAATAATAATAATAATAATAATAATAATTATTATTGTTATTATTATTATCCACAAGATTCTTTATGGCCAAAACCTTGAAAATATCGACAAATAAATATTAAATAATGGAGCTCATGGATGCAAAACTGAAACATAAAAATAGACAAATAATTAATAGCTAAAAATAAAAAATAAAAAAGACACAAAAAAATAAATAATAAATAAATAAAGGTACTAGGGATATAAAACAGAGAAAATCTTCTGGAATCAGAGGGGGAAGAAAGCTTAAAGATTAATCGACCAAATGCTTTAATATATTTATTATTAATTATTATTATTATTTATTTAATATTATTATTTGTATCATCTACAAGATTCTTTATGGCCAAAACATTGTAAATATCGACAAATAAATATGAATATATTAATATATAAAAATAAAAAATAAGATACAAAAATAAAAAAAGAATAGTTAATAATAAATAAATAACTACCAGTCTGTTGGAGTTTCCGTAGCTGTGGTCCTGAACGCCTCTCTCGTCCCTCTCGGCTTCCGTCCGTCCCGCCGGGCAGAGCGCGAACAGCAGCGCAGCGAGCAGCACAGCTCGCGTCCACATGTTGCCAGGTAACGGAGGACGAAGTTCCGCGAGCTGCTGAGTTTCCCTTTCTACTCCCGGGGCTCCGCGCGCGGGGTGTTTGATCGAACGGCCCCGCCCCCCCACGACGTCACGGGTATGACGTAGACCGGAAGTTTCAGAATTTTTTTTTTTTTTTTTTTAATATAAATTTTATTGAACAAATTCAAATTTACAAACAACATGGCTCATAGATCATTGCATTAGAGCAAAAGGACAAGGTGCGTATAGAATAAAAACAGAGAAAAATATGTAAAATTATGCATGAAAATAATAATAAATTAAATTAAGTGCTAGGGCCGTATCTGTAATTCATATTCTTCAATTATGCTAAGAAGTATCAATGCATTTTTGTTTTTCATGACTTTAAGGGCTTTTATGTAACAAAGAAACTCAGAATGAAACACATTAAACCTAGGTGATTCAGAAATACTTTACTGATTCCCAGGGGGAAATTGGGGATAATATATTGATATATATTATTTTATACTTATTTAATATAATAATAATTATAATAATAATTATTATGTTGATAATAAAGATGATGTGATGATGATACTTTATTAATATATAGTATACAGTAATAATAATAATAATAATAATGATATATTAATATATCATGTACAATAATAATAATATTATCAATAATAATAATGATAACTTTAATAATATGGCACCTTTCAAAATAAAGTGTTTTACAGTTTAAACAAATAATAATAATAATAGTAATAATAATAATGTAACTCAAACAAAAAATTCTTAAATCAAAGTTGACAAAACTGTCATTCATCTGTTTATTGACTTATTTAGTTACTGGACATAAAAATATCAGCAAATATTAATTAGCATAATATGTATTGAAATGTTTTATTTTTTTATGTTTTGGATTTTATTTATTTTCATTATTATGAAGGCAAGTTTTGTTGCTGAAATACATGAATGGATTATTAGATTCCTTTATGATTTATTTAATGTCAATCAGCTCACCAAAAAAGTACTAATCTAATGATATGATATAATACTTTTGCTGACTGTAGTAATAGTACTTTTACTGCAGTATCAATGCAGGACTTTTACTTACAACAGAATATTTTTACAGTGACATATTAGTACTTTTACTTCAGTATCAATGCAGGACCTTTACTTACAACAGAGTATTTTTTACAGTGTAGTATTAGTACTTTAACTGCAGTAAAAGATGTGAATACTTCCTCCATGACAACATGATAAATGTAGTGACGGTGAGTTTAACAGTGACAGTTTGTGTCTCTTCCTGCTGATGATGACGTTATTGATCCGGAGCAGAAAGCAGCAGATTGTTTATGGATGAATTGATTTACTTTAATTTACCTGAAAACAAACAGAACATCTCAGAGACGAAGAGTCACAATGAATCTGTGGACGAGACGAGAGACGAAGCGCTTTTTCCAATTTCCTTTTTCCATATTTTACTTTAGAGAGCCGAAATAACACACTTGAATATATTTCCGTCCCTGCAGTGCTTCTGTTTATGTTTCATATTAGGGATGAAGGTATTAATGTCCCCGACCTCAACTTAAACCCTTCTGACAGCAGCTGCATCTTAACATCCTCCGTCCCTCTGATGGGAAACAAACATGGAGGTTTGTTGTTCAGGTTGCTGCTGGATAACATTATTACGCTCATTATTAACCTGCAGCAGAACAGATGTTAGGACCACGAGTCAGTAAAGATTTAAATGTTCAAGTTTAGGAGGCAAAACTGGCTCCATTATCCATCCAAGCAATCAAATAGAGTCTTTATAAATCAATTAATTTTTAGGGCAAAACATGCAAAATATTCACCTTAATAAAAAGAGAGAAAAGAAAGTAGCAGATTCAGTTTTAGAGCTAAAAGGAAAAACTGTCATGGCCATTTTCAGAGGGGTCCCTTGACCTCTGACCTCCAGATCAGTGAATGTAAATGGGTTCTCTGGGTACCCACAAGTCTCCCCTTTACAGACATGCCCACTTTATGATAATCACATGCAGTATAAATGTGTGATTTTCACCTATTCTAAAATGATGTATCTGAATATTTAATAATACAGACTAGAGACCTAGAGCATTCAGTGGATGGATGGCTTTCCTAGCTAGAACCCATTTACATTCACATATCTGGAGGTCAGAGGTCAAGGGACCCCTTCGAAAATGGACAAGAGAGTTTTTCCTCGACAAAATTTAGCGTAAATTCGTAGCGTTATTTAACCTCCTTCATGACCAGCTAGTCTGACCTGGTTGGTACCGATGGATTCATCAGGTTTTATAGTTTCAGATGATACCAGTATCTTCACTCTAGCAGCTCTAAAACCTGCTACAGCCTCTGAAAGACAGTAAAGTCAGTCTCGGGGGGTTATTGTGTCCAATACTCTGGTTTATGACCAAATACCTGCAGAACTAAAGACATTCATCAGCTGTTAGCATCCTGTTAGCATTTAGCTCAAAGCTCCACAGTTCTGTATCTTGTTTAAATATGTTTATGTCTCATTTTGGCTTTCCTTCTTGTCCGGAGCATTCTCACGACTCTGAGACTCTAAAAGGAAACCGGATGATTTGATGATAATTTATTTTTGTTGATATCTTTTTTTTTTTTTTTTTTACTTTATGATGATCTCGACTTTTTATTTACGACCACAAACTGAGCGGATTGTTGTGGGTAAACATCCGGCCTGCAGACTCAGAGCTGCTGCATCCAAATCCTCCTGTTGTCAGCGAGGCATTAGTGTGAGAATAAGAGCGTTGTGCTGACGTGGAGCTGCTGCTCGGCACGCAGAGAATAGATAGTAAACAAAGAAAATGGCCTCAGCATTAAAGCAGCGTTATGTCAGCTGTCAGAGGGAGATCCACTATAAATAAACCTGCAGAGAGAAGTGAGGTTTAAAACCCGTCTCCTTGTTCTGCCCGGCTCCAGGGCACGATTTAGTCTGTGATTGTCTCTTTATGTCTCTCCACCCAAAACAGACTGCTGACTGGTAGTGAAAGTGAAAGCTGTTGGTATTCAAGAGAATCTGCAGCAGGATGCAGCTCTGCATCTTTTCATCATTGCTTCTTCTTCTTCAGTGGGTGTTTGATCCTCCGGGCTTCGGGCTCTGGGCCAGTCTTCCTCTGACTCTTCTTCTATTAACCAACTTGAGTTTCTTTCAACGTGGCGCTGCTTAAATAAGCAGCCATGTTTGAGCCTTGACTCTTTATTTAAGGATTACTGTTTGAGCAGATCGGCTGTTTTGGATCTCAGTAAAGAGAAATGCATCCTTGCAAACACTGTCCCAAAGTTCATCTGAATGCTCCTACCTGGATGAGATTCTCTTTGTAAATTGGTCATAGTCTGGTCCTAGGACAAACGTAAGTTAAAATGACCACAAATGGACTCAAAACAACCACAATAAGACGCAAAACAACCTAAAAGAGACACAAAACTACCACAAAGAGACGTAAAACGACCACAGAGAAGCAAAACAACCACAAAGAGACTCAAAACAACGACAGAGATGCAACACGACTACAAAGACACATAAAACAACAACAAGAGATGCAAAACGACTACAAAGAGAAGAAAAACAACCACAAAGAGACTAAAAACGAGCACAGAAACGCAAATCAACAAGAAGCGCAAAACAACCACAAAGAGAAGCAAAACGAGCACAAAGAGAAGCAAAACGAGCACAATGATGCAAAACAACAAGAGACGCAAAACAACCACAAAGAGATGCAAAACAACCACAAAGATGCAAAACAACAAGAGACGCAAAACGAGCGCAAAGAGATGCAAAAAAACTACAAAGAGAAGCAAAACGAGCACAAAGAGATGCAAAACAACCACAATTAGATGCAAAACAACCACAAAGAGAAGCAAACGATCACAAAGACGCAAAACAACCACAAAAAGATGCAAAACAACCACAAAGAGATGCAAAACAACCACAAATAGATGCAAAACAGCCACAAAGAGACGTAAAACAACCACAAAGAGATGTGTCTTTTACATGTTTGTGTCCACGTGTCTGTCGTCAGTTAATGCACACAGGACTGTCTTCACCATTTGTGGGGGGGCATCATGTTTGCTTACTTTAATCACTTTAATAATTGTATTTTATTTTACAGAACGCGACCTGTAACTGTAGTTAAAGTCTGACATCTTCAAGAACTGACCGAGACATCTTCCAGCCCCCCACATGGAGGAAAAGAGGATTTAAGTTTATGATCCCTAAAAGTTAGGAGGGAAATGGTGCGTCCAGCCAGCAGAGGCTTAACACGTCGTGTGAACATCCTTCAGCCTGACAGCAGCTTCAGCAGCAGACGTAAAGCTGCTGATCCAGGATCACCAGAGGAGACACACCATGAATAATAACTTCAGCCAGCAGCATGTGAAAACCATCAGCCCACTCCGAGCTGCTCCTTATATAATGTTCTCAGTGACAGGAAAAATAAACTTAACTCTGACTGAACAGTCCCTGACAAGCAGAAAGTTTGTTTGCAAAGAGCTGGAATATAAAATCAAACTCGGCAGTTTGAGGACGGAGCTTCATAAAGCTGTGATGTTTGAGAGGAAGTCATTATCGGTCCAGACTTTGATCCGCAGCAGCTCTCTAGCTCTTTGAAGCTTTTTACTTTTAGCTCATTACCGCTCTGCTAACTCATGGCAATCCTCTGGTTCTGGTTCTGATGACTGATGCTAATGAGCTTTTTTTTTCTCCAGAGACTTTACTCGTGCTGATAAGTGACGTTAACTCTGAGAACGCTGGCGGATCACATGGGGCCCCGGGGACCTGCATTCATGTGAGCTGTGGCCCGGATGGCCCGGGAGTCCGTGAGTACAGACCTCATGCAAGGCCCGATCCAACCAGACCGCAAAGACACGCAAAACAACCACAAAGACACGTAGAACAACCACAAAGAGACGTAAAACGAGCACAAAGACACGCAAAACGAGCACAAAGAGACGTAAAACGAGCACAAAGAGACGTAAAACGAGCGCAAAGAGACGTAAAACGAGCGCAAAGAGACGTAAAACGAGCACAAAGAAGCAAAACGAGCACAAAGAGACGTAAAACGAGCACAAAGAGACGTAAAACAAGCACAGAGATGTAAAACGAGCACAAAGAGACGTAAAACGAGCACAAAGAGACTTAAATCGAGCACAAAGAGACGTAACACGAGCACAAAGAGACGTAAAACGAGCACAAAGAGACTTAAATCGAGCAAAAAGAGACGTAACACGAGCACAAAGAGACGTAAAACGAGCACAAAGAGACTTAAATCGAGCAAAAAGAGACGTAACACGAGCACAAAGAGACGCGAAACGAGCACAAAGAGGACGTAAAAACGAGCACAAAGAGACGCGAAATGAGCACAAAGAGACGTAAAACGAGCACAAAGAGACGTAAAACGAGCACAGAGACGTAGAACGAGCACAAAGAGACGTAAAATGAGCACAATGCACATTTCTAGATTATAATTTAGTCTTTAATGCACATTTCTAGATTATAATGTACAGTCTTTAATGCACATTTCTAGATTATAATTTAGTCTTTAATGCACATTTCTAGATTATAAATTACAGTCTTTAATGTACATTTTTGCACATATTTAGATAATAATTAACAGTCTTTAATGCACATTCTTTTGGTAATGTATATATCGTCTGTCACTAGACATCTTCACATGTACATGTTGTACGTAATCATCCAGTCCATGTACAGTATATCCATCCTGTATTTATTTCTTTGCACTATTTGTATTGTTTACAACTTCCAGAACACTTGACTTGTATATAGACGTTTAATTTTATTATTGTATTCTTTTTTTATTGTTGGTCACTTTTGTTCCTAGCTGTTATTTCTATTGTATGTAAGTACATTGAGAGAGCTGCATAAAACCGGAGTCAAATTCCGTGTATGTATATAGTAAAATAAACCTGATTCTGATATTAAATCTTCTCAGTACAGAGAATAAACTCTTACGTAGCTGCTGGAAATAAAGTTAATAATAAAACGTATGTTAAATGTTTCCATCATCATCATCTCTTCCAGCTTCTGCAGATCTCACAGCAGCGTTTAATCCAGCGAGTCCAGCAGGAAACACAGTGAAATCTACTGCTGGGTCATGTTCACGTGCAGGATATTCATTTAATATCTCCTTGTAAAACCTCCTGTAGGAATTAGTTTTGAATCTTTTAAGTTAATAAAATCTTAAGATTTAATCATACAGATTGATAATCTGTTTATTTAAAGCCAAAATACTTTTACATGAGTCAAACATCATATCCAGTCTCCAGTGGGACAGACAGCAGGTCCAGCGGTGGAAACTCCTCCTGCTCACTGCTGGTTGGTTGGTGGATCACTCCGTTTCCATGGTGATATTCTGGTTTTCTTCAGGTGGTACCAGTCCGGTCCAGCTGTGAAGCCCTGAGTGAATGTGGTCCAAGAAGACGAAACACGACATTATAAAGCTCCTATAGTATTATTATTATTATTATTTAGTTTCCATGATTTTGTTTTCACACTAAAAGTCTTCACATTGTTTTGCAGTTGAAATGAATGGGTTAGGAAGCTCCTCCCACCTCCTCCCACCTCCTCCATCCTCCTCCATCCTCCTGTGGTTCTGCAGCAGCATGTTTCAGCCTCCTCAGCACCTCCTCCTGTCAGCCTGCAGCCTGTCTGAGCCTCCTCAGCACCTCCTCCTGTCAGCCTGCAGCCTGTCTGAGCCTCCTCAGCACCTCCTCCTGTCAGCCTGCAGCCTGTCTGAGCCTCCTCAGCACCTCCTCCTGTCAGTCTGCAGCCTGTCTGAGCCTCCTCAGCACCTCCTCCTGTCAGCCCGCAGCCTGTCTGAGCCTCCTCAGCACCTCCTCCGGACTGAGAGAGGACTCCAGTTTGATGAGTTTGTCTCTGGACCTGGAGCCCTGCGAGAGACAGGAGAAAGGAGGTAAAACAAATCAGCATGAAGATAAAGCAGGATAGATGTTATTATTACTAGGGCTGTCAATCGATGTTAAAAAAAAAAAAAAAAAGTTCCAAAAATGTTTAAAATAAAGTCTGAAAAAAATGCCCAAAAAACGTAAAAAAAAAAAAAAAAAAAAGTTCGAAAAATGTCAAAAAAAAGTCCGCAATAATGTAAAAAAAAAGTCTGAAAAATGTCAAAAAAAAATGTTTAAAAAAAAAAAAAAAAAAATCCAAAAATGTTTAAAATAAAAGTCTGAAAAATGCCCAAAAAATAAAAAAAAAAAAATAAAAAAGTTCGAAAAATGTCAAAAAATAAAAAAGTCCGCAATAATGTCAAAAAAAGTCTGATAAATGTCAAAAATGTTTAAAAAAAAAAAAAAGGTTAAACATAAAAGTCTGAAAAATGCGAAAGAAATGTTAAGAAAAAAAAATGTCTGAAAAATGTCAAAAAAATAAAAATAAATAAAAAAGTTCCAAAAATGTTTAAAATAAAAGTCTGAAAAACGTCAAAAAAATGTTTAAAAAAAAAAAAAAAAAGTTCGAAAAATGTAAAAAAAAAAGTCCGCAATAATGTCAAAAAAAGTCTGAAAAATGTCAAAAAAAATAAATAAAAAAGTTCCAAAAATGTTTAAAATAAAAGTCTGAAAAATGCCCAAGAAATGTTAAAAAAAAAAAAAAAAAAACTCGAAAAATGTCAAAAAAAAGGGTCTGCAATAATGTCAAAAAAAAGTCTGAAAAATGTCAAAAAAATGGATAAAGAAAAGAAAGTTTGAAAAATGTTAAAAAAAAAAAAAAAAAAAAAAAGTCTGACAAATGTAAAAAAAAAAAAAATGTCAAGAAACATATTGTCCAGAAACCCTCACAGGTTCTGCATTTAGCATAAAACAATATGCTCAGA
The DNA here is from genome assembly GCA_916701645.2 of Sebastolobus alascanus. Classification (NCBI taxonomy): domain Eukaryota; kingdom Metazoa; phylum Chordata; class Actinopteri; order Perciformes; family Sebastidae; genus Sebastolobus; species Sebastolobus alascanus. The sequence continues at coordinate 1,007,782 of CAKAOJ020000332.1, forward strand.
TCATAACATGGCAAACTGCAGCCCAACAGGCAACAACAGCTGTCAGTGTGTCAGTGTGCTGACTTCACTATGACTTGCCCCAAACTGCATGTGATTATCATAAAGTGGGCATGTCTGTAAAGGGGAGACTCGTGGGTACCCATAGAACCCATTTACATTCACTGATCTGGAGGTCAGAGGTCAAGGGACCCCTTTGAAAATGGACATGACAGTTTTTCCTCACCTAAATGTAGTGTAAGTTTGGAGCGTTATTTAACCTCCTTAATGACCAGCTAGTCTGACCTGGTTGGTACCGATGGATTCATCAGGTTTTATACTTTCATATGATACCAGTATCTTCACTCTAGCTTTAAAACTGAGCCGCTACAACCTAAAAATCGCAAGTTCAGTCCATATTTGTTGGCGTTTAGCCTTTCAAAAACTACATTTTTACTGCGGTCGGACCTGTAATAAACATGCATTCAAAGCTTCATGTGAAAACCTCAATAGAAGTTTTGAATGTAAAACAGAGTAAAACTGAACCCGCTACAACCTCCGAAAGATTGGCGGCCAGTCAGATTTTGAAGAGGTTAATCAAAAATTGCAAGTCGCGTTAAAGAAATTATTGGCGTTATAACGCATTTGCGTTAACGTGTTATTATCACGATAAATTTGACAGCCTTAATTGTTATATAAAGACGGTCGACAAGGCAGGATAAATGGTGAGAAGGAGGCAAAGAAGCCAGTACAGAAAGGTGGAGGAGTAGGACACATGAGGTGAAGCAGGTGATAAAAAAGGTAGGTGAAGTGAGGATGAAGAAGGGGGAGGAGTCAGGATAAAGGAAGTATTAATGTGTGTTAAGAGTGAATTTAAAGCTAGTTTTTTATCCACCACAAACATGATTCCAAGGCTGTTTTAAACAGATGATGCAGCGAGTCTTCTCCTTTAACACCCCCGTCACCTTCAGTCTGACACACCTTTCACACCATAAGACCAAACACTGGATGTGAATGTGAACGATTTTCAGGAACCTTGTCAAGCGATATGTGACTTTTCTTCAGGTCCAGAACTTCAGCCAGGAGACGGATGAGCTCGGTGTTTGCCTCTCCGTCTGTCGGAGGAGCTGCGATGGAAACTCCCACCGCCTCCGCCGAAACGTCTGCAAGGGTAGAAGAAGAAAAGTTGTCTTTCAGGTGGTCACACCAACAGTCTGGTTATTCTAAACCTCGTGGCGATGGACGGTGAAGCTGACCTGTGATGCCGCTGTGTTTGGAGCCGGGCTTGGCGTGCACCGTTATGGTAACAGCTCCACTTCTGTCTCGGGCCACCGGACAAGAAGCTTCCTGTGCTGCTCCAGCGGCAGCCGGCTGTGCTTTCACCTGGATTCACAATATGGACGGTCAGTTATCGTATATAGTTTAGTAGTTATAGTCTGTTGAATGTAAACAAGTATAAAGTAGCATGAAATGGAAATAGTCAAGTCAACAAGTGCCTCAAAATTGTACTCAACCCTTTAAAAAAAGTTCTGAAGTCCTTAGAGGACTAAAATGTCCGCGTCAAAAAACTGCGATAAAAATATTATAAATCAATCAATCAGACTTTATTTGTTTAGCACTTTTAAGACAAATCAAATGTAACACAAAGTGCCTGAACTGATGAAAAACAAGCATAAATCTCATCAGTTTACTGTGAGGAAACACCAGAGGCAGAATAAAGACTCTAACTTGGTATGCCAACTTATTACAATATGCAAAACAGACTAGAATACAATAAATAATTAGACTGATAAATAAATAAATAAATAAACAAAGCTCAATTAAAGGCCAGGCTAAAAAGGTGAAATACAATAAATAATTACACTGATAAATAAATAAATAAATAAATAATTATATAAATAAATACATAAATAAAATAAAGCTCAATTAAAAGCCAGACTAAAAAGGTAAAATACAATAAATAATTACACTGATAAATAAATAAATAAATAAATAAATAAATAAATAAAATAAAGCCCAATTAAAAGCCAGACTAAAAAGGTAAAATACAATAAATAATTACACTGACAAATAAATATTATTTTCTACTTAAGTTGAATGTAACATTTAACGTACAGATAATAGATGAGAAACGTACAGACAGTAGATCTCTAACTCACCGCTTTCTTTTTTTGGGGCATCTGTCTGTTTCTGGAGAAACTTCCTAACCGGTGAGCACCGGGCGGCGGAGGCAGTCTGCACCGGGAGAGACCGGTTAACGGGCAGCTGAGCACCGGGACGACGTCACACAAACGGTTTAACTGAACAGATTCAGAAAACCTCATAAAACTACGACTAATAGTTAAACCTGACCGGGGAAACATCCGCCTGCTAGCTGTTAGCTTAGCCAGGGGGAAGGAAGTGCTAACAATGTAAACATCGTGATTTCCGCTTTTCAAAATATCAACTTCCGGTCTGTTTCATACTAAAAGCCTCAAGATTCAAGATTCCAGATGTTTATTGTCACGCCGGTTATACAGGTACAATCGTGTGAAATGCTTTTTGCTGGGAAGCTCCATTAAGAAAGAAACAGTAAGTTAAGTAGCAAAGAATAACATAATAAAATAAAGTTAAAATAAAAATAATAGTGTATTTACAATAATATACAGTATAATAATAAAGGGAAAACTTGGTGTATGGTAAATATATACAAGTATTGCACAGGCATTTTTTTTTTTATATTGCACAGAGGTTTGCATTGAAGTATTGCACTTTTTTATTGCACTTATTTATTGCACATAGTGAGAGAGAGGGTGACAGACTAATGTTAATTTCCAGTTGAAACATCTGAAAATATAATAAAATTACGAAGAAATGTCAAGTATTTCTTCAACAATATTATTTATATTTTATATTTTATCAGAATCAGGTTTATTTTGCCAAGTATATAGGAACAACAATGACCAACTATAGAATAAAAATTATAATAATAAAAATAAAAATAAAACGTCTATATACAAGTCAAATGTTCTGGAAGTTGTAAACAATATAAATAGTGCAAAGAAATAAATACAGGATGGATATACATGTTTATATATATTATATACAGCATGTACATGTGAAGATGTCTATATACTGTACGTACAGTGAGTAGGATTTATATTATCAGTGACATATGATATGTATATAATACAATATGTACATAAAGTGACCGATGTACATATTACAAAAAAATGTGCATTTAAGACTGTAAATTATAATCAAAAAATGTGCATTAAAGACTGTAAATTATAATCTAAAAATGTGCAAAAATGTGCATTAAAGACTGTAAATTATAATCTAAAAATGTGCATTAAAGACTAAATTATAATCAAAAAATGTGCATTAAAGACTGTAAATTAAAATAAAAAAATGTGCATAAAAGACTGTAAATTACAATCTAAATATGTGCATTAAAGACTGAAAAATTATAATCTAAATATGTGCATTCAAGACTGTAAATTATAATCTAAAAATGTGCAAAAATGTGCATTAAAAACTAAGTTATAATTTAAAATGTGCATTAAAGACTGTAAATTATATTATTTTGGTGTTAGAGTGTTATTGACTGATTAAGTGTTGAAAGTGTCTCAGATTCTCATTTTTACTTGTTTTTTCTCTTTTAGGCTACATATTTAATGAACATTGTTGGAGGGAGCCTGAAATCCAAGTTTTCCATTTCCAACGACTGCTTCTCTGTAATTGTTGTGCACATAACAATAAATTACTTGAACTGAACAATCAGAGGTAAGAAAATATGTATCTTTATATTTTGGGTGAAGTGACCCTTTAATCTAATTCTAACCACTGACATGTACTTTTATTTACATTTATGTCCTTATAAATCTCTCATTCTGGTGTCATGGAAACTCTTATTTTGTCTAATCTGTTATTCCATGTCATAAAAGCTGAAATATGTTCTTTGTTGTTCAGCTGTTTCATAGCTTTTTGTTGTGGTTTCACATGTTTTTAGCTGCTGTTGAAGTGTGTGTGGCAGCTGGGAGTGTCTGCAGGCGCTGACTGGTTCCTCTCCAGACCGTCCCATTCATTAAAGAGAGTTTATAGCCTGCAGAAACACTCACTGAGAGAGCCAGCCGCCGCTTCAGCCGTCTCACATGAAGACAGAGAACAGCTGGATTAACACACCTGAAGGCTTCGATGGAGAACATCCAGAACCAGGAGGCAGAGGACGGCTCTTACCTGTGGTGAGAAACATTTCGGGATTTATTCTGTGTTCTTGTTGTTTTTTACTCCATCTGATCTGGAGTCGGCTCCTGAACAACGCTCAGACTTTTTCCATGTAGTGAAGCTGCTGTAAAGCTGGAAACAGTCCAGGTTTACATTCCTGCTGTGTTGGTGAAGGACAGGCTGAGACGTGGCAGAGCGTTCAGACGACCTGCTGCTGCTGATCAAACCTGCTCACCTGGAGCTGAAAGGTTCTGGACCCGGTTCAGGTTCTGGACCCGGTTCAGGTTACTGGACCCGGTTCAGGTTACTGGTTGTTGTGGACAGAGGTCAACAGGTTTACATCTCCATCAGTCAACACAGAGAGGAGACGCTCCACCACATTTATTTAACAACTTTAATCACTTTACAGATTCAGATTATTAAAACAAAATATAATCAACTAATAAATGCTGAAGTATTATTACAGATTAAACTACCAGCAGTATATAAAAGTCATTACAAGTAGCTCCACCTTTACCAGCTGACACGTTAATGCATCACACTACAATAATATATATTATTCTGCATAAATTAGTACTTTTACTTTTGGCACTTTAAGTATATTTTTGAATGCTTTTACTTGTAACAGAGTATTTCTACACTGCGGTATCAGTACTTTTACTGCAGTAAAAGATGTGAGTTCCACTTCTGGTATCAAATAGAAACTCTTGTGGAATCACTTACAGTCTAATTACTAGTTATTATTATTAGCACATATTAGTTTGAACGTGGGACATTATTGTTATTATCATATATATATATTAGTATCATATCGTATCATATTGGTTTATGACCAAATACCTGCAGAACTAAAGACGTTCATCAGCCTCAGCTGGACTTTGTGTTTACTGATTGTTAGCTCATGCTAGCATGCTGAAATGCTAACACACTAAACTAAGATGGTGAACACAGTAAACATTATACCTGCTGAACATTAGCATGTTAGCATGCTGATGTTAGCATTTCAGTGGTTAAATGTGGAATAGTTGTGTATTAAAGGAAGACTCTCATCATTGTTGTTTAAAGTTTAGAAGTTATATTTTTTAACTTGTTCTCGTCGTGTGTTCAGTTTCCAGAGAACTCCGTCTCTCAGACGCAAATGGAGGAAACGTTACGGCGGTCTGGACGGCAACAAACTGCTGGAGCCCAATAAAGACCCAGACATGAAAGGTTAGTGTGTGTGTGTGTGTGTGTGTGTGTGTGTGTGCGTGTGTGTGTGTGTGTGTGTGTGTGTGTGTGTGTGTGTGTGTGCGTGTGTGTGTGTGTGTGTGTGTGTGTGTGCGTGTGAGACACCCTGTGATTAGTGGTCTGTGGAGCATCCTTTAGTGGGCGGAGCCTGCTGGTCTCTAAATGAAGCTGCTGCCCAGTCATCACCACAGAGCTGCTAACTGTCCACAGAGAGGCCAACTATAGCAAACCACTGCTCTGCACCGATGCTCAGCTATTTCTATAGATTTACTTTATGATATACTCCCCCGTTGAAGAGTTCAGAATCTGCTGCTACTAAGCTTGATTGAGTCCAGTCACATGTGTGAGAGGACTATTCTGTATGTCTGTAAGCTCTTCTTCAAACGTCACTATAGAAATAGAAGGTTAGTCCAGAGTTAGCACTACTGGAATAAAGTTATATTATATATATATAATATTCATATATATGATATTTCAGAGCCGTGGTCGGGGCCATAGATTCTAAACTGCACAGACCTTCAGTCAGGTAAAGGATCATTGGGCCTCATGCAAGAACATTTTCGTATTCTTGTCTTAACTTTCTTATATTTTTTGTGGTACCTTTGGCTCGTACGTGCGTTCATGTGAATTTTAGATTAGCATAATTAACAGACTTTTTTCAGACATTTTTTTTTCGAACATTTTTCAATCTTTTTTTTGGGACAATTTACAGACTTTTTTTTTCGGACATTTATCAAAAAAAAAATTTCGGAAATATTTCAGGCATATTTTTTCGGACATTTTTCAGACATTTCTTTTCTGACATTTTTTAGACATTTCTTTTCTGACATTTTTTTTGGACATTTTACAGACTTTTTTCAGACATTGTCAAATTTATTTTTTCAGACATTTTTTTTCGGACATTTTTCAGACATTTCTTTTCTGATTTTTTACGGATGTTTTCCAAATTTTTTTTGGACATTTTACAGACTTTCATTTTCAAACCTTTTACAGACTTTTTTTTCAGACATTTTTCAGACATTTTTTTCAAACATTGAACAGACTTTTTTTTCGGACATTTTTCAGACATTTTTTTTTTACATTTTACAGACTTTTTTTCAGACATTTTCAAATTTATTTTTTCAGACATTTTTTTGGACATTTTTCAGACATTTCTTTTCTGACATTTTTTAGACATTTCTTTTCTGACATTTTTTAGACATTTCTTTTCTGACATTTTTTTTGGACATTTTACAGACTTTTTTTAGACATTTTCAAATTAATTTTTTAAGATATTTTTTTAAGATGTTTTTCAAACTTTTTTATTTTGGATATTTTTCAGACATTTCTTTTACAGATTTTTTTTTCAGACATTTTTCAGACTTTTTTTTCTGATTTTTTACGGATGTTTTCCAAATTTTTTTGGGACATTTTACAGGCTTTTATTTTCAAACTTTTCACAGACTTTTTTTTCAAACATTTTTCAGACATTCTTTTCAAACATTTAACAGACTTTTTTTTCGGACATTTTTCAGACATTTTTTTTTGGACATTTTTTTTTTACATTTTACAGACTTTTTTTCAGACATTTTCAAATTTATTTTTTCAGACATTTTTTTGGACATTTTTCAGACATTTCTTTTCTGACATTTTTTAGACATTTCTTTTCTGACATTTTTTAGACATTTCTTTTCTGACATTTTTTTTGGACATTTTACAGACTTTTTTCAGACATTTTCAAATTAATTTTTTAAGATATTTTTTTAAGATGTTTTTCAAACTTTTTTATTTTGGATATTTTTCAGACATTTCTTTTACAGATTTTTTTTTCAGACATTTTTCAGACTTTTTTTTCTGATTTTTTACGGATGTTTTCCAAATTTTTTTGGGACATTTTACAGGCTTTTATTTTCAAACTTTTCACAGACTTTTTTTTCAAACATTTTTCAGACATTCTTTTCAAACATTTAACAGACTTTTTTTTCGGACATTTTTCAGACATTTTTTTTTGGACATTTTTTTTGGACATTTTACAGACTTTTTTCAGACATTTTCAACTTTATTTTTTCAGACATTTTTTTTCGGACATTTTTCAGACATTTCTTTTCTGACATCTTTTAGACATTTCTTTTCTGACATTTTACAGACTTTTTTTTCCCGACACTTTTCAAACTTTTTTTCGGACATTTTAAAAAAAAATTTCGGACATCTTAAAACATTTTTTTTGGACATTTTTCAGACTTTTTTTCGGATATTTTGCAAACTTTCATTTTTCGGATATTTTTCAGACAATTTTTTTCAAATATTTTTCAGACATTTTTTTTCAGACATTTTACAAACTTTTTTTTCTCCGACATTTTCAAACTTTTTTTTCTGACATTTATCAGACTTTTTTTTTTTAAGACATTTTTTTCAGATATTTTTCAAACTTTTTTATTTCGGATATTTTTCAGACATTTCTTTTACAGATTTTTTTTTCGGACATTTTTCAGACTTTTTTTCTGGTTTTTCAAATTTTTTTTGGACATATTACAGACTTTTTTCAGACATTTTCAAATTAATTTTTTCAGACATTTTTTTTCGGACATTTTGCAGACATTTTTTTCTGACATTTTTTAGACATTCCTTTTCTGACATTTTACAGACTTTTTTTCAGACATTTTAAAAAAAAAATTCGGACATCTTAAAGATTTTTTTTTTGGACATTTTTCAGACTTTTTTTTCTGATTTTTTTTTATGGATGTTTTTCAAATTTTTTTGGGACATTTTACAGACTTTTATTTTCTAACATTTTTCAGACTTTTTTTCTCAGACTGTTTTCAAAATTTTTTTTTGAAACATTTTCAGACTTTTTTTCAAACTTTTTACAGACTTTTTTTTTGGACATTTTTCAGACTTTTCATTCGGATATTTTGCAAACTTTCTTTTTTCGGATATTTTTCAGAATTTTTTTTCAGATATTTTTCAGACATTTTTTTTCAGACATTTTACTAATTTTTTTTTCTCCGACATTTTTCAAACTTTTTTTTCGGACATTTTCCAGACTTTTTTTTTTCAGACATTTTTTTCAGATATTTTTCAAACTTTTTTATTTCGGATATTTTTCAGACATTTCTTTTACAGATTATTTTGTTTGTCTGTTTTCAGAATTTTTTTTTTAAACATTTTCAGACTTTTTTTCAAACTTTTTACAGACTTTTTTTTCAGACTTTTTTTTTCAAACATTGAACAGACTTTTTTATTCGGACATTTTTCAGACTTTTTTTTTCTGACTTTTTTCAGACATTTTTCTGATCAGTGGACAGAGTTTGCTCTCTTGTGGTGGAGGTGGTTTTCGGACAAACTGTTCTGTTCTCTGGTACAAATGTAAACCAGCCTTGAAACAGCTGTGTTTCAAACAGTCAGTTTGTGGCTTTGTGTTTCGGGTTTTGTCTGGTTTTATTTGTCCAATTGTCTGGTTAAAACAGTGGTTCCCAGACTAAGGGGGGGGCCCTGCAGAAAATGTTTGGGAACATCTGGGTTAACAAACTGTACTATATTAAACATGAGAGAAACCACACAGCTGCTGATCTGCCATCAGCTCACAAATTGAAGCATCAGTGTTTATTAAAGTAACAGCAGCACTCTTCTCTCCTCTCCTCTCCTCTCCTCTCCTCTCCTCTCCTCTCCTCTCCTCTCCTCTCCTCTCCTCTCCTCTCCTCTCCTCTCCCCTCCCCTCCTCTCCTCTCCTCTCACAGAGGATGGAGGGATGACAGAGGAGAGCCAGCAGAGGAACGCTGAGAACCAGGTAGACCTGCTTCAACATGTCACAACAAGAAAGTGCATTAACTCAAGTATTATACTGAAGTACAACTTTGAGGTACTTGTACTTTACTTGAGTATTTTCTTTTCATGCTACTTTATACTTCTACCCTACTACATTTATCTGACAGCTTTAGTTACTTTACAAATTCATATTTTTGCACACAAAACATATGAAGAGTTTATAAAAATATGATGCTTTGTTATGAATTATATACAGTATATATAACTTATTTTTTTCCATCCCTCTGTGTTGATTTAAGGATGCAGCACCTCGCCCAGCTCCCAGGAGCCTGATCCAGAACCAGGTCCAGACTGCGGTCCAGGGTCCGGTCCAGAGGCCCGTCAGCCTCGTCAGTCCTGGACCTGCAGGTACAGCACGGAGCCCCGAAAGTAGATCTGTGGTTGAGGTCTCAGGACCTTTGTTGTCATGGTTACAATAATAACCACGGGGGTTAAGGTTAATGAACGATGTTGGTCACCTAGAGGATAGCATCCACTCTGTTTCAAAGTACAATGTTCTGCTGTTCTTGATATTCTCATAAACACTATCGTAGGTTAATGAAAATATTTGTTTTCTTAAATATGGGATTAACCCTCTGAGACCCACAATAGAGCTTTAGAGTTTTAGTCTTTTCTAGGGGGGTCGAGGGGATCTTTAGGGGGATCCATCCATCCTCTGAATGCTCTAGGTCTCTAGTTTGATCCATCCATCCTCTGAATGCTCTAGGTCTCTAGTTTGATCCATCCATCCTCTGAATGCTCTAGGTCTCTAGTCTGATCCATCCATCCTCTGAATGCTCTAGATCTCTAGTTTGTGGCTGTAAAGTTTCATGAGGCTGTGATTATCCTAGAGGTCACCACAGGTCATTTTATACAGTGAGGTCAATGAAATGTCTCCTATGGGGACTAACATCATCACACATGAATACAGTTTGGCTCATTGGATCCACCAGAGTCTCAGCTTTACAGTGATACACAATTTATGTGATTCAACACTGTTTAGGGACCCCAGTATGCAGAAATATTCAAGCACACCATTTTAGAATAGACGAAAATAACACATTTATACTGCATGTGATTATCATAAAGTGGGCATGTCTGTAAAGGGGAGACTCGTGGATACCCAGAGAACCCATTTACATTCACTGATCTGGAGGTCAGAGGTCAAGGGACCCCTTTGAACAGTTTTTCCTCGTCAAAGTTTAGCGTAACTTTGTTAACATTTCATCAAAGCTCCTGATGCTCTGATGACGTCACATCATTATTATATAAGAATAAAGAGACATTATGATTTTACGTGCAGCGGTCCCGGTGTCAGCCAGTAATGGCGGCCTGAAGCCTCCTCTCCCCCAGGCGGTGGTCCAGCCCGAGGACAGAGGCTTCCCCCCCGCCCAGTCCTGGTTCCCCCCCCAGCAGAGTCCGTCCAGACGCAGAGCGTGAGTCCTCCGCTCAGTCTCACCACCATCAGCTGCCAGCTGCTCCCTCCATCCCTCCTCATGTTGCCTCTCTGTGCTTTCAGAGCTGCTGATACGCTGTTTGACAGCTTCGCTTCAGATGGAAGAATTAACATCAACCAGTTCTTTGAGGTATATTTACTCATTTACAGATATAACATGCAACTTTATGGAAACTTTATAGAAATGCAGTACTACATTTTTGGAGTACACCTGTAAAATACTCTGAAGTGGAACATTTTATTCTGAAAACATAATTGTTTACATTTGTTGGTGGTTATTTGAATCCACTAGAAGACATAATCCACCATTTAATATTCTAATATTTAAATATTTACTGGCTTTCCGAAACATATCAAACACGTACAGACTGATGTTTTTTTTTTAGGATAAAATACAACTTTATTTATCCAAAGGGAGCAGTTGCAGCACAAAGTAGGAAAGAGTGCAATAAAACAAAATAGAAACAATAAAGATTATCAATAAGGTGCAAAAAACAAATGTATAGTACACAATGTCAGAAATTTAAACAGTTAATGGTAAGGTGCAAATTCAAAATAAAGAAAAACTGTGATAGTGTGTATAACATGATGCACCAGACAACTAAAATATTTCAATTTGTTTAATTAAAATAATGTTTCATCTTGAGTTTGAATGTTTCACTCGGCGAGAGCTTCACATAACTTCAATTAAATATTAGAAAATACAGAATATTTTGTATATGTGATATACAAGAGTTTTTAAACAAATAAATGTCAATCTCGCTACTCTTTAGTGCTGATAGATTTAATGTTGCTATTAATTAAACACTATAAGTAAGTATGCTTTTCTAAATATTTTTCTGTTGCTGCTCGGGGGGTAAATATTTCATGTTAGTGGAAGCAACAACAGTAACAATGCAACTGCAATAATAGCAGTGTAAAAATGGAAAATAATTAAAAGAGATGAGTTTATTAGATGCAAACACAAACAAAAATAAATGAATAAATACATGACCCAATAAATAAATAAATATGACATTAAATAATATAAATATCTATAATAAATATAAATATAAAATATATGAAAAAATAAATGCATAAATAAATAAAAATAAATACAAAACTAAATGCATAAATAAATAAATAAATAAATAAATAAATGTAAAAAATAATTAAAATAAATCATACATAAAAGGGAAAATTAAACAGAAGAGTAAATAAATAAGGGAATTAATATAAAGAAAATAAAAAAATAAATAAAGAAGCTAATTAAAATAGAAATATCAATTTATGTCACATTTTATCAATTAATTAATGATACATTTTTTCTTAATATTATTTTTGTTACATTTATTGACATTTATTTATTTATTGAGTCATTTATTTATTTTATTTTTTATTTTGGCAGGTTCCGTCCTCCATATTTTGGGGGGTTTGTGTTTATGAATAGTTGAGGGATCCTGAGGGTTTGTTTGATTTCTCTGTCAGGCCATCTGGAGCTCCGGGCTGCACAGGTCCGACCCTCGGCTCAGAGAGTGTTTCTTTCACCTGAGGAAACTGCAGGACGCCGAGGGATCCGTGGACAGAAGCACCTTCCACAGGTGCTTCCTGTCTTTAATGAACTGGATTTCGCCCACTAAACAACTCATCATGGTTACTAACAGGAAACGGGTCTATGATCATACTGGCTAAAATGCTCCTAACTTTGACGATGCCCAGTTTTTCCATCATCTCATCAAACTTCTTCTGGCTTCTTACATACAATCCTTCCTCTCTGAATTTGCCGTTTCTGATATATGGTGTTTCCTACATCCAAAAGTACTCTTTTTTATTGAAATTAGGGCTGTCAATCGATTAAAATATTTAATCGCCATTAATCGCAAATTAATCACATTTTTTTATCTACTCAAAATGTTCCTTAAAGGGAGATTAGTCAAGTATTTAATACTTTTATCAACATGGGAGTGGGCAAATATGCTGCTTTATGTAAATGTATGTATATATTTATTATTGGAAATCAATTAACAACACAAAACAATGACAAATAATGTCCAGAAACCCTCACAGGTACTGCATTTAGCATGAATAAATAAAATAAATAAATAAATATTATCGGGTTAACTTTGACAGCCCTAAGTGAAATTAAATTGACCTAATAAAGCAAGAGCTCCTAGAAGAAACTGGAGGTTTAACTCCCTTCTATTGACAGATGAAAATCTAGTGAAATTTCTGTCAGAACAAATTCTCACACTTTTTTTTACATATGAATGTGACCCCAGATGTTTCAGTTTCAACTTTTTAGGAGGCATTAAAGGCTTATCTACGAGGTCAGATCATATCTTTTAGAGCTAATAATTAAAAATTTAAACTTAGTAAACAAATAGCTGAATCGGATCAAAGATCTGCACTATACCTACCTCCAAAGGGAGCGTATGAAACTCAAAGCAGACTACGAGCTTGTTTCCTCATACGTCAGAGAAAATTTACTGCTCAGGAACAAAAATATTCTATATATTCTGTTTTGGCCAGACAACTGAAGGGCGATGCAGTCCAAAAAATTATCAATGAGTTGTTCTCCCTTGATGGAAAGGTTACTACAAACTAGAAATAAATCCACCTCCGATGTTTTGCAGATGATACGCTGCTTTATATCCAGCTGAAGTCTGACAGTCAGACCTGTTGTGCTCATGTTTCTGGATCTGATGTCATTGTTTTTCGGCTTGTTGTGGATCACAGGAGTCTTCTGGTTCAAGTGCAGGATGCTGTTATAGGTGGCGATGTGGTTTTGGTCGTGGTTAGTGATGTCATCATGTTTGTGGAGTTGCTGGTTTTGATTGTGTTTTATTCTGCCGTAGGTGCGTCACAGGATTCGTCTCTCTGATCCTGAAAGCTCTGCAGGGACGATTCGTCATCCCAGATTTTTCCACCTTCACCGAAGAAACTCAGAAGTTGTTTTCGAGGTGTCGTCAGCTGTCGTCTGTCCAGGTGAGTTCTGCTCTGGAGGTCAGAGGTCAGCGGTGACTTTTTCCCCCCCCAACCTGTCCCCAACATCCTGTTAGATTCTGGGATCAGTTTGCAAACTTAATGCTGTCGTCGAATGAACATAGACTGGTGGACTTTTGACCAGAAGGTTTTTGACAGTGGTGCAAAGTAACTACTGTAAAACTTCAATTAAAAGCCGAGTCCCAATTAAACGCAATTCCTTTTTACTCGCCAGGTATGGTTACACGTTTTGAGAAATAAATTCAGGCCTAATACAGGTGCTGCCTCCCTTTGTGTTGTTTTTGAAAGGCTAAACGCCAACAAATATAGATTGAAGCAACGTGTTTCGTTGGATGGAAGCATGTTGTGAATTTTGGAAATAATAATCGACCTTTTTTCAATAAATGTTGACTTTTGGACTGAGGACAATTACAGTCAGAGACGCGTTGAACGTCGCGTCACTCGTCTGTGTGAAAGAGAGATATAGAAAGAAAGAGAAGGCACGCAATGTTCCTGTAAATTATTCATTATCCGTCGTTATTAAGCTTAATAATAATAATACATTTTATTTGTATAGCGCTTTTCTAAAAACTCAAAGACACTTTACAATTAAGATTGCTATTAAGCTTCTAAGCTTCAAACTATTCGGTACAACAGTAAACAAGAGAGGCAAATAAAAGTCTTATAGAGTCTGAATATGTGTCCATTCCTTGATTATTTATATTCCTTTAGTCCTTAAGGGTTCACCAATCAAAATAATCAAAACAATTCAATTTAATTCAAGTTGTGAATATTGTCATGTGAAGTCCACTAAAAAATAAATGTGTCCTCACCTTTCTCTGTCTAGTTTTCACCTCTTTTCCTGACGGGCATGTGGGTTTAACAGGATAAAGGAAAGTGTTGTGTTGGTGTGCTGGCGTCGTTAACGGTCTCGGAGCTAAATCAATAATATATAATTATATATTAATATTCATACTGGTTTAAATAATCAATTTGATAGTATCCTATCTTTGCTGAGTTTTGTGCGAAGGATCCCAAATGTACGCCGGTTAAGTTCAGTGATTGAAGCAAATAAAAGCCTGGGCTATTGATTGCAGTTTTACGGTAAGTACATTTACTCAAATACCGTAGTTTTGAGGTACTTGTACTTTACTTGAGTATTTCCATTTTCTGCTACTGTATACTTCTACTCCACTACATCTCTGAGGGAAATATTCTACTTTTTACTCCACTACATTTATTTGATAATTCTAATTACTTTATAAATTCAGGTTAATAATGCAAAATATAATTATGATGTATTAAATCATATTCTACCCAGCAGTATATAAAGTAATTAAAATCAGCTCCACCTTTACCAGCTCTATCATTAATGAACACATTAATGCATCAATAATACAATAATATATATTATTCTGAAATGGGTACATATATATTTTTAATGGCAATTTAAATTTAAAATTTTGAATACAGGACATTTACTTGTAGTAGAGTATTTCTACACTGTGGTATTACTACTTTTGCTTCAGTAAGAGATCTGAGTACTTCTTCTACCGCCGGTTTTTGGTAGAAACCTCAAAAAGAAAATCTGTGTAAAGACACTCTCATCCCCTTATTCACTGTTAAGTGAGTTCTTGTGTGAACACATGTTTTGATTAATATTTTTTCCAAGTATATTAAACACCAGGAGCATATTTGTGGTGCTGACGGGGAAGAAAACCTCGTCCCAAATGACCTTTTTATTGTTTTGTATTTGTGGAATCAGGAGAAAGAGAAGGAGAGCATGGACAGCACGAAGTGGGGAGTCTCCATCTGCACTGTGGATGGACAGAGGTACAGTACGTCCATATATTAAAACTAACCTATTTACATTTTCCTGATTATACTGATGTACTTTTATCAGTTGACATTTTCAATGCAGGACTTTTACTACTTTTTACAGTGTGGTAGTACTTTTACTGCAGTAAAAGATCTGATTACTTCCTCCATCACTGCCTGTAGACGAGTGAAAGTTTCAACTTGTAACTTGCATCTCAATTTAGACCAACTTTTACTTTGCAATGAAATCGTCTCTTCCTTACGACGAGTATTAGGACCACGTTGAGGGACAAAAATAATCTGAGATTTCAAGAATAAAGTCATAATATTACGAGGAAAAAAGTCGTAATATTATGAGAATAAAGTCATAATATTATAATAAAGTTATGACTTTATTCTCGTAATATTACGACTTTTTTTCCTCTTAAAGTTATGACTTTATTCTCATAATATTACGACTTTTTTTTTCTTGAAATAGTATGACTTTATTCTCAATAAATTAAGATTTTTTCTCGTAATATTACGACTTTTTTCCACGTAAAGTTATGACTTTATTCTCGTAATGTTACAACTTTTTTTCTCGTAAAGTTATGACTTTATTCGCGTAATATTACGACTTTTTTTCTCGTAAAGTTATGACTTTATTCTCGTAATGTTACAACTTTTTTTCTGGTAAAGTTATGACTTTATTCTCGTAATGTTACACCTTTTTTTTCTAGTAAAGTTATAACTTTATTCTCATAATATTACGGCTTTTTTTTCTCGTAAAGTTATGACTATTCTCGTAATTTTACGACTTTTTTTCTCGTAAAGTTATGACTTTATTCTCGTAATTTTACGACTTTTTTTCTCGTAAAGTTATGACTTTATTCTCGTAATTTTACCACTTTTTTTCTCGTAAAGTTATGACTTTATTCTCGTAATTTTACGACTTTTTTTCTCGTAAAGTTATGACTTTATTCTCGTAATTTTACCACTTTTTTTCTCGTAAAGTTATGACTTTATTCTCGTAATTTTACCACTTTTTTTCTCGTAAAGTTATGACTTTATTCTCGTAATTTTACCACTTTTTTTCTCGTAAAGTTATGACTTTATTCTCGTAATATTACGACTTTTTTTCTCGTAAAGTTATGACTTTATTCTCGTAATAATACAACTTTTTTTTTTCTTGAAATAGTATGACTTTATTCTCAATAAATTATGATTTTATTCTCGTAATATTTTGACTTTATTCTCGAATTCTCAGATTTTTTTTCCCCTCAATGTGGCCCTAATACTCCGTTGTACTTCCTCTAGCTCCTTCACAATAAAAGCCTTTTGTTAGTTGCCAGCAGTGTGAGAAAAATGAATTTGCAGTAAATGGGACTAAAAACACAGACTGGTTTTGTCTCCGTTGTCTGTCTGTCTGTCTGTCTGTCTGTCTGTCTGTCTGTCTGTCTGTCTGTAGTCTCACTCTCTGTCTTTTATTTGGTTCAGGTTGTCTCTGGGCGACTGGGCCGGCTCTCTGGTTCTGGGTGAGGTGTCGTGGCCGCTGGTGTACGGCGTGGCGGTGGACCTGCTGGGCTCTGACCTCGTCCACAGATACGTTGGCGTGGAGGCGTACTCCAGACACGACTCTCCGTTCACACTCACCAAAACAGGTCCAGGAACAGTCGTCTGGCTTCTTCTTAATTCTTTCTCATATCACATCTCTCATATTTCTCCCTCCCAGTTTCTGTCTGATATTTCAGGTTTAACAGTTTTCGATTTATATGCTCAACAATCACAGAGAAGCAGTCAGATGTCACTTCAACATTAATATTTTTTAATATTATTTTATAACTTCCAGTTGAAGCTTTAATCTCATTTCAAATGAAGAATTACAGCGAACAGATGATGTCAAATAAAATCTCTTTAACACTTTACATCAATAAACAAATCAATGTTTGAACCTGCTGTTCAAATACACAGAAACTTCACTGTAAAGATATAATCAATAATCAATAATGGTAAACCAAAGAGTAGCCCCCCCCCCACCACCAAAACCAATCTGAAGCTGCCGTCAATCACAACTTGATTGACAGGTCTTGTGATTCAGAAACAGGGGACTAAATATGAGTTATTAATTCTGATGATGTTACATCTAGTAGGTGATTTATTAATTTCTAACGGGGGGGACGGACCCGGGCCGTGGTCGGGGCCGTAGATTCTAACTTACTGATATTTCAGAGCCGTGGTCGGGGCCATAGATTCTAACTTACTGATATTTCAGAGCCGTGGTCGGGGCCATAGATTCTAACTTACTGATATTTCAGAGCCGTGGTCGGGGCCGTAGATTCTAACTTACTGATATTTCAGAGCCGTGGTCGGGGCCATAGATTCTAACTTACTGATATTTCAGAGCCGTGGTCGGGGCTGTAGATTCTAACATACCAATATTTCAGAGCCGTGGTCGGGGCCATAGATTCTAATTTACTGATATTTCAGAGCCATGGTCAGGGCCATAGATTCTAACTTACTGATATTTCAGAGCCGTGGTCGGGGCCATAGATTCTAACTTACTGATATTTCAGAGCCGTGGTCGGGGCCATAGATTCTAACTTACTGATATTTCAGAGCCGTGGTCGGGGCCATAGATTCTAACTTACTGATATTTCAGAGCCGTGGTCGGGGCCATAGATTCTAACTTACTGATATTTCAGAGCCCTGGTCGGGGCCATAGATTCTAACTTACTGATATTTCAGAGCCGTGGTCGGGGCCATAGATTCTAACTTACTGATATTTCAGAGCCGTGGTCGGGGCCATAGATTCTAACTTACTGATATTTCAGAGCCGTGGTCGGGGCCATAGATTCTAACTTACTGATATTCAGAGCCGTGGTCGGGCCATAGATTCTAACTTACTGATATTTCAGAGCCGTGGTCGGGGCCATAGATTCTAACTTACTGATATTTCAGAGCCGTGGTCGGGGCCATAGATTCTAACTTACTGATATTTCAGAGCCGTGGTCGGGGCCATAGATTCTAACATACTGATATTTCAGAGCCGTGGTCGGGGCATAGATTCTAACTTACTGATATTTCAGAGCCGTGGTCGGGGCCATAGATTCTAACTTACTGATATTTCAGAGCCGTGGTCGGGGCCATAGATTCTAACTTACTGATATTTCAGAGCCGTGGTCGGGGCCTTAGATTCTAACTTACTGATATTTCAGAGCCGTGGTCGGGGCCATAGATTCTAACTTACTGATATTTCAGAGCCGTGGTCGGGGCCATAGATTCTAATTTACTGATATTTCAGAGCCGTGGTCGGGGCCATAGATTCTAATTTACTGATATTTCAGAGCCGTGGTCGGGGCCATAGATTCTAACATACTGATATTTCAGAGCCGTGGTCGGGGCCATAGATTCTAACTTACTGATATTTCAGAGCCGTGGTCGGGGCCATAGATTCTAACTTACTGATATTTCAGAGCCGTGGTCGGGGCCATAGATTCTAACTTACTGATATTTCAGAGCCGTGGTCGGGGCCGTAGATTCTAACTTACTGATATTTCAGAGCAGTGGTCGGGCCATAGATTCTAACTTACTGATATTTCAGAGCTGTGGTCGGGGCCATAGATTCTAACTTACTGATATTTCAGAGCCGTGGTCGGGCCATAGATTCTAACTTACTGATATTTCAGAGCCGTTGTCAGGGCCATAGATTCTAACTTACTGATATTTCAGTAAGAGACGGAGAAGGAGGATGGCAGGTTATCAAAGGGGATGACATCCTCCCTCAAATCGCCTACTGGTTACATCAGTAATGTTTGTAAACACGGCAGTAAACCTGGTTTCTGATCCAAGTTCACTGAGTTTATCTGCATCATGTTACTAAATAAACCTAACATCTGGAACGTGGACTGATCCAGGTTTTTCTCAGTAAATCTGCTTCCTGGATCAGGATCCTGGAAACCCTTCTACATTTCAAAGTCTTTAACTATAAGTGAATATATCTGTATTTCATAAACTTAATAAATGTTCTGATTGAACTATTCAGAAAAATACACCTTGACCACCACCATCATCATCATCATCATCATCATCATAATCATCTATTTCTGTTGTCCTACAGTCAAAGAGACCTTCACTGGTAAAACCTTCAGAGGGAGATTCACAGTGCTAATATATGGAAACATCCTCTCAGTGAAAGTGTGTGTGAAGGTGTGTATGTGTGTGTTAGTATCAGGATCAGAGAACGACAGCTTTCCTTTGTTCCAGTCCAGATTCACGCTGATCCTCTGGAGCTTCTTCTGGACTACGAGATCATTGGATAAACCTGGTGGGGATAATGTTCTGTATTTACCATTATAGAACCATATTGTCCATAATCCAGACAGTATGCTTCCCTTCCTCTGGACAGACTCTGCTAACACACCCAGTGACCAGTCTGTACTGTCTCCAACCTGGACGTCCCAGCTGTGAGTCCCTGAGTTAAAGCCCTCAGAACCGAGGACAGAGCAGTAACCATTAATCCTCTCTGGATTATCAGGAAGCTGCTGTTTCTCTCCTAGTCTCACACTGGTCAGATCTTCAGACAGGATGAGTTCTGGATGAGCAGTGTTTGGGTCCAGAATCACAGGAGTGAAGGAGACCATGTCCTTCATCTTGTTCCAGATGTTGAAGGTGAGGTTGCCCAGGTGTTTGGCCTGGTCTATCAGAGCTCCTGAGTCCAGCTGTGGATCCTCCAGCAGGGGGAGCTGCTGGACTCTTTCCACTGCAGCCTTGTAGTTGAGCAGGAATGAGACGTCTTCAGCTCTCAGCTCGTCCTCTGTGGTTCTGACTGTGTCTGAAAGAGCTGCTATCTCTCTGCTCACAGCCTCCATCTTCTCCTTCATCATCTGACTCTTCTGCTCCTCTTCCTCCCTCAGTGCAGCCATCCTGGCCTCCTCTTCCTCTTCTAGAAACTGGTGAAGCTTCTTAAACTGCTCCTTAATCTGCGTCTCTGTGTGTCGGACCTGGACCTTCATGTGTTCTGATGTTTGATCAAACTCCACTTTAACTTCTTTAAAAACCTTTAACTTCTCCTTTAAGGGCTCCAGAGTTTCCTGAAGTTCCTTCTTGTGTTGTCGTGCAGCTTCATCGATGGGTCTGAATCTGTGGTCGGTGTGTTTTTCTGAATTTGTGCAGACGAGACACACCGGCTGCTGATGGTCCAGACAGAAGAGTTTGAGTTTCTCAGAGTGCAGACTGCAGAGAGTCTCTGAAGATCTCTGAGCTCTCTCCTTTAAGAAAGTCTCACACACGTTCTTTAAATCAAAGTTAACAGGTATGAAGTCCTTTGAAGATCTTCTCTTACAAAGTGGACACTCATGGACGTCTTTCTCTGTCCACCAGCTCTGCAGACAGACTCTACAGAAGCTGTGGCTACATGACAGGATGACAGGATCTTTAAAGACGTCGTAGCAGACAGAACAGCAGAGATCGTCCTCTAATCTGGAAGCCAATTCGTCTCTGAGTGAAGCTGAAAACACAGCAGGCAGACGGCTCAGCCACTCCCTGTTCCCTGAAAGTTACTCTCACTTTGAGTCTTTGTTCTTGTAAAACTCTGGTTCAGTTTGTGGATTCAGCAGCTGGTTGAAGTGGTAGTATTCCAGTATTCCCAGTATTCCCTCCTGTAGATGTCCTCTCTCAGTGGAAGTGGTGGTTTTGGTCTGAAGGTGAATCTTATCGTCCGTCTCTCAGTGTGTCTGTGTGTCGTCTCAGTGAAGACAGAATAACAGAAAAACAAGCTGTTACCTGTTATGTCTCAGGTGAGTCAGCTGATGGGCGGAGCTTCATCATTCCAGTTCATCAGGTTGAGTTTCATTACAAACTTTATTGCCCCCATTAGATACTGTTCACTCTTCTGTCTTTGTCTTGAGTACGTAGTTCATTCATTTTCATTTTAACAGACTTCTAATATCACTGCCCCGTCTAGGGCACGAGTAGATCTGACTATAAGCCCACAGAAAACCAGTGTGCCTTTAAACGTCTTCATGACAACTCCATCTGCTGAGGAAGGTGATGTGATAAAACTGAAAGCTCCACAGCAGCTACTAAATGGACCTTGTGGTCAGTTTGTTAGACCACCTGCTGCATTTTTTTTTAAAAAAGCTTTAATTTCCACTAAATTCTCAATATATAAACATATCAGACAGAAAGTGTGTTTTCACCTCTGACCTCTGACCTCTGACCCTGTACAGTAACACTTTGGTTGTGTTTGCAGGAATCCCTCACAGCCCGCTCACTGAGACGGGAGCCATCGTTACTACGTCTTTACTGCAGGTAAACTCACTCACCCATCATCCATCCATCTATCACCAGTGATGTCAATTCCTGTAACGCTCGCTGTGTGTCTCCAGCTGGCCGGGCGTCTGTGTGCCGAGGAAGAGGAGAAGTACGACTCTGTGAGTGACACACAGACAGACAGCAGACTGTAAACGTCCACTCAGAATCAAACTGACTGTTTGTTTGTTTGTAGGTGCTGAATGTCATCCGAAGGCTCTGCAACAAGGAGCACGTCAACTTAAACTGCACCAGGTGCTGATGCTGCAAACATTTTACACTCTAGAAAATGCAAATTTAATGTTACGTTAAATATCTGTTAAAAATAAAGCAGGATTTGTTAAATTGAAGGTGAATTACTTTTCAAAAGAAGCGCAGTTGGCGGTTTGCCTCTACGGTTAGCCTCTATGATTAGCCTCTATGGTTAGCCTCTATGGTTAGAAACTGTGGTTAGCCTCTATGGTTAGAAACTGTGGTTAGCCTCTATGGTTAGCCTCTATGGTTAGCCACTATGGTTAGCCACTATTGTTAGAAACTATGGTTAGAAACTATGGTTAGCCTCTATGGTTAGAAACTATGGTTAGCCACTATGGTTAGCCTCTATGGTTAGCCTCTATGGTTAGCCACCATGGTTAACCTCTATGGTTAGAAACTATGGTTAGCCTCTATGGTTAGAAACTATGGTTAGCCACTATGGTTAGCCTCTATGGTTAGCCACTATGGTTAGAAACTATAGTTAGTCACTATGGTTAGCCTCTATGGTTAGAAACTATGGTTAGCCTCTATGGTTAGTCACTATGGTTAGCCTCTATGGTTAGCCACTATGGTTAGCCTCTATGATTAGCCTCTATGGTTAGAAACTATGGTTAGCCTCTATGATTAGCCTCTAGGGTTAACCACTGTGGTTAGCCTCTATGGTTAGAAACTATGGTTAGCCTCTATGGTTAGAAACTATGGTTAGCCTCTATGGTTAGTCACTATGGTTAGCCACTATGGTTAGCCTCTATGATTAGCCTCTATGGTTAGAAACTATGGTTAGCCTCTATGATTAGCCTCTATGGTTAGCCACTGTGGTTAGCCTCTAGAGTTAGCCACTTCGGTTAGCCACTACGGTTAGCCTCTATGGTTAGCCACTATGGTTAGCCTCTACAGTTAGCCTCTATGGTTAGAAACTATGGTTAGCCACTATGGTTAGCCTCTATGGTTAGCCTCTATGGTTAGCCACTATGGTTAGCCTCTATGGTTAGAAACTATGGTTAGCCTCTATGGTTAGCCTCTATGGTTAGCCACTATGGTTAGCCTCTATGGTTAGGAACTATGGGTAGCCTCTACGGTTATGAACAGGTCTTCCCATGAATTATCTTCAATTATAATATTTAATTCAGTCAGTTATTATAAGCCTTTTATATTTATGAGAGACATGGTTTTTAGTTGGAAAGCTTTTTTTCTAATAAAGTAGTCTTAAAGTAGTACTGAGTACTGAGGGGCATTTTTTCTTGTGTGTGGAGGTAATAAAGTGAGTTTTGTTGCTGTGATGTTTAGTTATCAGAGCAGCAGGAAGGCCAGTGTGAGACTCCACGCTCTGTCCTTCTACCTGCAGGAGAAAAAGGTAAAACATCCTTTAAAACATCTGTTTCACCAGAGTCGACCCACGTCTCCTCTCTAACAATCTGCCTGTGTTACAGTGTTTTCCAGACAAGGCGGACATTAATGCTGCTTTGGATCTAATGCTGCAGGTAAAACACACCTTTAAGTTTATTGTTGTTTTACATCCCAACAGGTCAGGACATTTGTCATGATCTTTATTATTCTCACACAGTAGATGATTTGAGGGGGGGATGCTCACTTTTGTTAACCCGTTATCCCCCCTTTCCATCCCCTAGTAGCAGAGAGAGAATGCAGGGGCAGAATATGTTAATCTAGTCTACCTGAATCACTGATCCTTTATCTGACTGAGGTTTGTGCCAGTTCGAATCTATGGCCCCGACCACGGCTCTGATATATCAGTAAGTTAGAGTCTATGGCCCCGACCACGGCTCTGAAATATCAGTAAGTTAGAATCTATGGCCTCGACCACGGCTCTGAAATATCAGTAAGTTAGAATCTATGGCCCCGACCACGGCTCTGAGATATCAGTAAGTTAGAATCTATGGCCCCGACCACGGCTCTGAAATATCAGTAAGTTAGAATCTATGGCCCCGACCATGGCTCTGAAATATCAGTAAGTTAGAATCTATGGCCCCGACCACGGCTCTGAAATATCAGTAAGTTAGAATCTATGGCCCCGACCACGGCTCTGAATATCAGTAAATTAGCATCTATGGCCCTGACCACGGCTCTGAAATATCAGTAAGTTAGAATCTATGGCCCCGACCACGGCTCTGAAATATCAGTAAGTTAGAATCTATGGCCCCGACCACGGCTCTGAAATATCAGTAAATTAGCATCTATGGCCCCGACCACGGCTCTGAAATATCAGTAAGTTAGAATCTATGGCCCCGACCACGGCTCTGAAATATCAGTAAATTAGCATCTATGGCCCCGACCACGGCTCTGAAATATCAGTAAGTTAGAATCTATGGCCCCGACCACGGCTCTGAAATATCAGTAAGTTAGAATCTATGGCTCCGCCCACGGCTCTGAAATATCAGTAAGTTAGAATCTATGGCCCCGACCACGGCTCTGAAATATCAGTAAGTTAGCATCTATGGCCCCGACCACGGCTCTGAAATATCAGTAAGTTAGAATCTATTGCCCCGACCATGGCTCTGATATATCAGTAAGTTAGAATCTATGGCCCCGACCATGGCTCTGATATATCAGTAAGTTAGAATCTATTGCCCCGACCACCTCTCTGAAATATCAGTAGCCAAAATAAAATAAAATAAAATAAAATAAAATAAAATAAAATAAAACTAAATAAAATAAAACAAAATAAAATAAAATAAATATTTGTCTGTTGTGTATATTAATTTTACAATTCCTATTTTAGAAATAAATTAAAGATATGTTAATGTCCTTAACTTAATACATTTATTTGTTATTAAGTTGTCTCTACTGTGTCTCTAATGTTTCTCTACTGTGTCTCTACTGTTTCTCTACTGTCTCTACTGTTTCTCTACTGTATCTCTACTGTTTCTCTACTTTATCTCTGCTTTGTCTCTACTGTGTCTCTACTGTGTCTCTACTGTGTCTCTATTGTGTCTCTACTGTGTCTCTACTGTGTCTCTACTGTTTCTCTACTGTGTGACAGTGCGCCTCAACAGAGATCACCTGTGAATCAGGAGCTGCCATGGCCGCCTCGTTAGCCAATGGGGGCCTCTGTCCACTGTCAGGTGACCAGGTGCTGTCGCCGGCGGCGACGCGGAGCATGCTGTCCATGATGCAGGTGGCGGGGATGAAGGATTACTCCACCACCTTCCACTACAAGGTCTGTAATGTCTCCATCCTGCTGTAGTCAACCATTAAGAGGAAGTGATCTCAGTTTAACACCTGGACGTACCTGCAGGACTTATGACATCACTACTTGTTTGGAGCCAATCAGGGCCCAGTATGAAGCTTGAAACCTCCAGGTCACTTTACAGTGGAGCAGGAGACATCTGGTGTCCAGAAGTTCAACAATCTTTCCATGATGGAGAAGAAGGAGATGTCAGTTTTAGGAGTTATTATGTGGTATTAGTACCTGAAGTAAAGTACCCAAATACTTCTTCCATCACTGACTAAATGTTTTTCTATGGTTCAGATATAAATACAGATCTGTTCTCTGAGGATCTCCATGTTTTGCTTTTATTTTGAAGAGTCATGTAGTCGTATGTTGACTTGTTTCTGGTTGCAGACGTCGGTACCGGCCGTGTCCGGCAGCCACGGCTCCCTGCTGGCGGTGGTTCCTGGTGTTCTGGGTCTGATGGCGTTCTCTCCGGAGACGGACGCCTGTGGAAACCCCTGGAGGGCCGTCCACTTCTGCCAGGTACGTAACACCTTCCTCCCATTTATTTATTTAATTCATACCTGTACTTATGGACTTTTTGCCGAAAAGCGTCCACTCCGCATACCTTTACTTTACCTTTCCCTAGCATTGCCTTCCCGGGTCCTAAAAATCAGGGAAAGGGCTCTAAATTACCATTAGGTTGTCGTGATCCAGGGGGCCGAAATCTGGAGCTCTGGCCCTTTCCCCCTCGGAGTTACGATCGTTCCAGGAATTCCTAAATCGGCCGTTATTAGGGAACCGCGGTGAAATCCTTCACCTATCCACCAGATGGCAGGCTCCCGGTCGGGTATTGCCATTGGACACTCCCATCCTTAATTGCTCGGGTAATCGCTCGGGTACTGCCATTGGACACTCACATCCTTACTCGCTCGGGTATTGCCATTGTACACTCTAATCCTTAATCGTTGGGTATTGCCATTGGACACTCCCATCCTTAATCGATGGGTATTGCCATTGGACAGCGTCCACTCCGCATACCCGAGGCCCTGTGGTAAGCTATGTGAAGTGGACAAAGTTTCCACCTCATGGACACTGATACTGGCTGATTCCCTGAAGTGGACAAAGTTTCCACCTCATGGACACTGATACTGGCTGATTCCCTGAAGTGGACAAAGTTTCCACCTCATGGACACTGATACTGGCTGATTCCCTGAAGTGGACACAATGTCCACCTTATGGTCGAGGTATTGCCATTGGACAGCGTCCACTCCGCATACCCGAGGCCCTGTGGTAAGGTATGTGAAGTGGACAAAGTTTCCACCTCATGGACACTGATACTGGCTGATTCCCTGAAGTGGACAAAGTTTCCACCTCATGGACACTGATACTGGCTGATTCCCTGAAGTGGACACAATGTCCACCTTATGGTCGAGGTATTGCCATTGGACAGCGTCCACTCCGCATACCCGAGGCCCTGTGGTAAGGTATGTGAAGTGGACAAAGTTTCCACCTCATAGACACTGATACTGGCTGATTCCCTGAAGTGGACACAATGTCCACCTTATGGTCGAGGTATTGCCATTGGACAGCGTCCACTCCGCATACCCAAGGCCCTGTGGTAAGGTATGTGAAGTGGACAGTAGCTATATCTCCACAGTGCCTTGTGCTAGGAAGCTGAAATTTACAGGGCAGATTGCTGGAGCCCCAGGGACCAACATATCCAAAGTTCAGCTCCCCAACCATAAGCACCCAGGAGATATAGCCTCTGTCCACTCCTCATATCCGAGGCCCTGCGGTAAGGTATGTGGAGTGGACATGATTTGTCCACTCCACATACCTTACTGCAGGGTCCCGGGTATTTGAAGTGGACAGTAGCTATATCTCCACAGTGCCTTGTGCTAGGAATCTGAAATTTACAGGGCAGGTTGCTGGAGCCCCAGGGACCAACATATCCAAAGTTCAGCTCCCAAACCATAAGCACCGTGGAGATATAGCCTCTGTCCACTCCGCATACCCGAGGCCCTGCGGTAAGGTATGTGGAGTGGACATGATTTGTCCACTCCACATACCTTACTGCAGGGTCCCGGGTATTTGAAGTGGACAGTAGCTATATCTCCACAGTGCCTTGTGCTAGGAATCTGAAATTTACAGGGCAGGTTGCTGGAGCCCCAGGGACCAACATATCCAAAGTTCAGCTCCCCAACCATAAGCACCGTGGAGATATAGCCTCTGTCCACTCCGCATACCCGAGGCCCTGCGGTAAGGTATGTGGAGTGGACATGATTTGTCCACTCCACATACCTTACTGCAGGGTCCCGGGTATTTGAAGTGGACAGTAGCTATATCTCCACAGTGCCTTGTGCTAGGAAGCTGAAATTTACAGGGCAGGTTGCTGGAGCCCCAGGGACCAACATATCCAAAGTTCAGCTCCCCAACCATAAGCACCGTGGAGATATAGCCTCTGTCCACTCCGCATACCCGAGGCCCTGCGGTAAGGTATGTGGAGTGGACATGATTTGTCCACTCCACATACCTTACTGCAGGGTCCCGGGTATTTGAAGTGGACAGTAGCTATATCTCCACAGTGCCTTGTGCTAGGAATCTGAAATTTACAGGGCAGGTTGCTGGAGCCCCAGGGACCAACATATCCAAAGTTCAGCTCCCCAACCATAAGCACCGTGGAGATATAGCCTCTGTCCACTCCGCATACCCGAGGCCCTGCGGTAAGGTATGTGGAGTGGACATGATTTGTCCACTCCACATACCTTACTGCAGGGTCCCGGGTATTTGAAGTGGACAGTAGCTATATCTCCACAGTGCCTTGTGCTAGGAAGCTGAAATTTACAGGGCAGGTTGCTGGAGCCCCAGGGACCAACATATCCAAAGTTCAGCTCCCCAACCATAAGCACCGTGGAGATATAGCCTCTGTCCACTCCGCATACCCGAGGCCCTGCGGTAAGGTATGTGGAGTGGACATGATTTGTCCAATTCACATACCTTACCGCAGGGTCCCGGGTATTTGAAGTGGACAGAGGCTATATCTTCAAAAGGCCTTGTGCTAGGAAGCTGAAAATTCATCAATAGCACTCTTTCCCTGTTATGAACAATTGCTGCGAAAATGAAGAAGATCGGAAAAACTTTATTTTTTCATACTGTAGCTTTAAGTTAAAAATATGAAGAAAAGACAAACTTAATAACTTTGTGCTGGAATAATCTAGAACTCTGAAATGTTGGCTGTGACACCCTCTCACACCTATGAATAGATTTTGTAAAGATGAAGAAGATTGGAGCAAGGGCATGTTTGCCACACTTGAACATATTTCCATGGTTTTGCACCTACTGTCCACACTGGTTCCCAACGGTCTAGATTCATCAAACTCTTGTCAGTTATTCATCATGAACTGCTCTTTTAAGATGTACCGAGTTTTTGCTCCTTTGGTCATCCTTTGGGTCAAATAAGGGAGGTGAGGGATAATTTACAGACCAGGCGTCCAATGGAAATACCTTCCCATTCAAATTTTTAAAAATACTTTGGCCTCTTTAAGAAGGTTCTCAGGGGTTTAGAGACACCAAAATCAAACATGTTCATCACTCCACTATGTGGTTTAAGTGTCCAGAGTTTCAAGTTGATTGGGCTTCAGGAAAGTACAAAAACACACTCCCCTAAACAAGGCCAAAACAGTAGGCCTCCACCAGTAGGAAAATGCTAAAAACAGGTCAAACTTGGTCAAATTAGGCAAAATAAGGCCCAGTTTCTTATTAATTCTGTTATACACATCCAATGTGACTTATCTATTATCAAGTTGTCTAATTTGATCCACATTTGGAGGTTGAGAAGGCCTCCTATGGGCCACGTATACGTCCAAATATGAGCCTAATCGCAGAATATGAAATCTAAACCTACTCTGATTGACCCGCAGACACTGGGGCCTTTAAGGGCACAGAGTGACAAACTAGTGATCCAATTTTGGAGCCTCTAGACCCTTGGTAAGAGCCCCAAATGGGCCCCAAAGTGAGACAAAGTCGACAATGTAAAGGTATTTGAAGTGGACATTTTGTCCATTTCAAATTCACTTGCATTCAAAAAATATGGGTTTTAGTTTAGGCTGCTGTACGGGCTCCTGAGCAGCTATAGAGCTCAAATTTGCAGCAAATACTCTTTGTTGGGAGGACAAACAGTCCTTAAAATTTGGAAGCTCTGGGTGCCTTAGAAAGAAGATTATTGCTCACCCAATGTTTCCACCAAAATCTTCAGATTTCTTATGGCTATTACTCTGGCACCAGATGACCTAGAGGCCCCAAATGTGGAGCAGCGATAGTTCTAGCGGTCAAGATTAAGCACCTAAAATGTGGTGGTTCTAAGTGCTCTGCAAAAAAATGACTCCATCTTCACACCTCTAAAGGGTACTAGCAGCGTCAAGGCTGAGACCACTTGATGAGAATGGGTGATTTTGGACCAAGTTTTTTTCTAGAGCTTCTGGGGTTCTGAAACTGAAATATGTTGATCTCCACTCATTGTAGAGCAATCCTGTGGTGGTTTCACATCTCTATGTATTTTGTACACTCTGGGGCCAGATGTCCATTTCCCATTACAAATGAATGGGGGTTGAAAGTTAGGGAAAATCCCATGATAAGGTATTTGAAATGGACAGAGTCATATCTCAGCTAAAATAGCTTTAAATGATGTGAAATTGATAGAGGCACCTAACATTGACCCTATAATCCAGAATCCTGCGTTTCAGGCTTCTATCTCTCCTCGATAGCTACTTCCTTTCAGGGTCATCGTATCAATACATTTCAAATGCCAGCCGATTCAGGAGGTCGCAGAGATCACGTGGTGCGATTTTGGAGTCAAAATTCATGGCAGAATTGAAAATATGGCCTTAATTGGTTAAATGTCGAGAAAGGTCGACGTGTCCACTGGCCATACCTTAACATTGACCTTTGCAGTGTTTATATTTCCAAAACCATTGATTTTCTAAAGCTGACATTTTGGGACATTCATTCCTGCAGGCAGAGCTTCTCGTGTGCCAAGTTTGAAGTAAATCAGAGAAATTTGATAAAATGACTAAAAACCCTCCGAAGGCCAGAAATCTAATTCCAAGTTGCTACGATCGGTCGAGGTATTGCCATTGGACACTCCCATCCGTAATCGATGGGTATTGCCATTGGACACTCCCATCCTTAATCGATGGGTATTGCCATTGGACACTCCCATCCTTGATCGACGGGTATTGCCATTAGACACTCCCATCCTTAATCGATGGGTATTGCCATTGGACAGCGTCCACTCCGCATACCCGAGGCCCTGTGGTAAGGTATGTGAAGTGGACATGATTTGTCCACTCCACATACTTTACTGCAGGGCCCCGGGTATGTGTAATGGACAGAGTCATATCTCAGCTAAAACACATTTAAATGATGTGAAATTGATAGAGGCACCTAACATTGACCCTATAATCCAGAATCCTGCGTTTCAGGCTTCTATCTCTCCTCGATAGCTACTTCCTTTCAGGGTCATCGTAGCAATACAGTTCAAATGCCAGCTGATTCAGGAGGTCGCAGAGATCACGTGGTGCGATTTTGGTGTCAAAATTCATGGCAGAATTGAAAATATGGCCTTAATTGGTTAAATGTCGAGAAAGGTCGACGTGTCCACTGGCCATACCTTAACATTGACCTTTGCAGTGTTTATATTTCCAAAACCATTGATTTTCTAAAGCTGACATTTTGGGACATTCATTCCTGCAGGCAGAGCTTCTCGTGTGCCAAGTTTGAAGTAAATCAGAGAAATTTGATAAAATGACTAAAAACCCTCCGAAGGCCAGAAATCTAATTCCAAGTTGCTACGATCGGTCGAGGTATTGCCATTGGACACTCCCATCCGTAATCGATGGGTATTGCCATTGGACACTCCCATCCTTAATCGATGGGTATTGCCATTGGACACTCCCATCCTTGATCTATGGGTATTGCCATTGGACACTCCCATCCTTAATCGCTCGGGTAATCGCTTGGGTATTGCCATTGGACACTCCCATCCTTGATCGATGGGTATTGCCATTGGACACTCCCATCCTTAATCGCTCGGGTAATCGCTCGGGTATTGCCATTGGACACTCCCATCCTTAATCGCTTGGGTATTGCCATTGGACACTCCCATCCTTAATCGATGGGTATTGCCATTGGACAGCGTCCACTCCGCATACCCTTGGCCCTGTGGTAAGGTATGTGAAGTGGACAAAGTTTCCACCTCATGGACACTGATACTGGCTGATTCCCTGAAGTGGACAAAGTTTCCACCTTATGGACACTTAAACTGGCTGATTCCCTGAAGTGGACAAAGTTTCCACCTTATGGACACTGATACTGGCTGATTCCCTGAAGTGGACAAAGTTTCCACCTTATGGACACTTAAACTGGCTGATTCCCTGAAGTGGACAAAGTTTCCACCTTATGGACACTGATACTGGCTGATTCCCTGAAGTGGACAAAGTTTTGACCTTATGGACACTGATACTGGCTGATTCCCTGAAGTGGACAAAGTTTCCACCTCATGGACACTGATACTGGCTGATTCCTTGAAGTGGACAAAGTTTCCACCTTATGGACACTTAAACTGGCTGATTCCCTGAAGTGGACAAAGTTTCCACCTTATGGACACTTAAACTGGCTGATTCCCTGAAGTGGACAAAGTTTCCACCTTATGGACACTTAAACTGGCTGATTCCCTGAAGTGGACAGAGTTTCCACCTTATGGACACTTAAACTGGCTGCTTCCCTGAAGTGGACAGAGTTTCCACCTTATGGACACTTAAACTGGCTGCTTCCCTGAAGTGGACAGATTTTCCACCTTATGGACACTTAAACTGGCTGATTCCCTGAAGTGGACAGAGTTTCCACCTTATGGACACTTAAACTGGCTGATTCCCTGAAGTGGACAAAGTTTCCACCTTATGGACACTTAAACTGGCTGCTTCCCTGAGGTGAAAAAAGTTTCCACCTTATGGACACTAAAACTGGTTGAATCCATGAAGTGGACACAGTTTCCACCTTATGGACACTAAAACTGGTTGAATCCATGAAGTGGACAACGTTTCCACTCTTTGGACACTAAAACTGGTTGATTCCCTGAAGTGGACAAAGTGTCCACTTCATACACACACAAATAACACCATTGCGCCATCTAGTGGATTTTTAATGTGTCACGGTTGAGTGTCCACTGGCAAGAAGCATTGCATTGCCACTGGACGCGACACTTCGTCACGATGTCCATCGTGATGACTTTGGGACAATGGCAGGAAATCGCCATGTAAAATTTGTCCATAAAGTGGAAGAAACCATAACTTTCATGGTGGACACAGAGCACAAAATAAACTAACAATTAACTATTAAAAACAACTTGTTCCAGATAATAAACATCAGTGACCAAAGTAAAAATATAATAATAATAATATTAATAATAATAATGATAACAGCATCAATAATAATAATTGAAATGATAATAACAATAATAATAACAACACTTCTAATAATAATGATAACAATAATAATGATAATGACAATAATAATACAAATGATATTAAAACAAATGAATAATAATAATAACAGCATCAATAATAATAATTATAATGATAATAATAATAATAACAACAACAACGACAATAGCAATTATAATAATAATGATAACAATGATAATGATAATGACAATAATAATACAAATGATAATAAAACAAATAAATAATAATAATAATAATAACAGCATCAATAATAATAATTAAAATGATAATAACAATAATAATAACAACACTTCTAATAATAAGGATAACAATAATAATGATAATGACAATAATAATACAAATGATAATAAAACCAATGAATAATAATAATAACAGCATCAATAATTATTATTATAATGATAATAATAATGATAATGATAATGATAGTAATAATACAAATAATAACAATAATAATAATAATAATAATGATAATATTATTGACAATGATGATAATGATAATGACAATAATAATACAAATGATAATAATAAAATAATAATAATAAAAACATTAATAATAATAATAATTATAATAATAATAATAATTATTATTATTATTAATAATAATAATAATAATAATAATAATAATAATAATAATAATAATAATAATAATAATAATATACATGTCTGGGTTAAGTAAAAATACGTAAAATAAATACATCAGAATCAGAAAACATAGTGGTTACACTATATTATGATTAAAATTCAGTTGTCATCTACATAATTTATAATAAGTAATACACAATGTCACTGAGCATTTATTCAAGTGCTGCACTTAAGTACAAATTTGAGGTACTACTTTA
This sequence comes from Sebastolobus alascanus, assembly GCA_916701645.2. Lineage (NCBI taxonomy): Eukaryota > Metazoa > Chordata > Actinopteri > Perciformes > Sebastidae > Sebastolobus > Sebastolobus alascanus. The sequence goes on from CAKAOJ020000332.1 coordinate 1,041,283, forward strand.
CTTGAGTATTTTCTTTTTATTCCACTTTAACCGATAAGCGTTTGACAGAAAATGTATTCTGATTATTGTTTAAGTCATTTTCCGATGTAAACATGCTTAATACCAACAGACTGTAGACTACAGGTTGTTACAGGACTACAGTTAGATGTATTCAATAATAGTGTGATAAAGAGTAGAGTTTAGATCTGGAGATCATCTTTTTATTCTTCTTTTCTTTATGTTTATTTATTTTGCACAAAAATGAAGACGACATAAACATAACAAAAGTAAATAATATACAATACAATGCAGGAAGAGGCTTAAAAAACAACAACACTGGGTTTATTTGAAGCCTCCACCTGAATAGAGTTAAAATTTCACAATGTTTTAGAGAAGATTAATATACAGAAATGATATGACTACATACTAGTGATGACAAACAATTAGAGCAAGATATATATAAAATAACAACAATAACAATAAATATATTTAAAAAAAAAGGCGAGTTAAGACGAAAACTTAAAAGACATTTAGTCAGTTTCACTACAACGAGAGTTACAGAGTGAAAAGTGTATTTATTTCTTTATTTCTTTATTTGTTCATTTGTTACCGCAATGCAAAAAAAAATGTTGTTATTATTTTTTTTTATAAGCGACCGCGTATATGACCTATGGTTAAACCAGCCCTTTATTAATATATATATATATATATGTGTGTTTGTGTTTGTAGGAGCTGATTTCCACATTTCAGCTGCACAGTTTTGACATCAGGACTCCGTTCAGACAGATTCTGGCCTACAGACAGTGGAAGGCTGAATCTGAGGTCAGTTCTGTTACAGTTAACTTTCCGTCTCTCTTCAGGATCAGTGTTCATATTTAAACCCTCCTCTCCTCTGCAGGGATACCAGATCATGAACGTCCTGCTGGCAGCTTTTAAAGGAGACGTCCAGGCCCTGAGGAGGTAATTTTAATATGACAACTTCACATAATCACGTTAATGCAGATTACACACTGTCGGTATTCGTGTTTATTAAGACTGTCAGGCAACGAATTCTACAGACTTTTCCTCCAGCGCCACCATGAGGTTGAATTACAGCCTCACAGAGCTGCTGCCATGACGGTAGACCATGTTAACCTGTGTATATTATATTTATAGGCCTACTTCTGCACTATTTATGTCTCAGATTCTCATTTTGACTTCATGTTTTTCTTTTTATACATATTTAATGAGCACTGTTAGATGGAGACTGACACTGAGATAATTGTTGTTCACATGACGACAATAAATAAAATTGAAACTTGAGTTTGAAGACTTGATTGATTTGTGAGGATGACGGAGCTGCCTGTGAGACAGTATCTTCTCTTCTTCTGTGGTTGTCTGCAGGTACTTCCTGTCCGGAGTGGATGTAAACGCCGTCGACTACGACGGCAGGTCGGCTCTGCACGTGGCGGCCGCCGAAGGTCACGCTGAGGTCATCCGCTTCCTGCTGCAGAACACCGGAGCGAACCCCGCCCTCAAGGACAGGTGAGAGACCGTACCTGCTGAAGACAGTGTGTCCAACCATCAGCCTCCGGAGCGTCACACACTCTTACACAGCGTAGGAAAGCACAGTGCTATCACCAGATGAGGGACAACTTTGTTCAGAACCAGCAGGCTGGAGGCCAACGGCAGCTCTGTAAAGATAAACTGAGGGCGTAGAAATCTTTGGATGTCTATAGTTAACTATCCTTCAGTAAAGTCAGTCACAAAGAGAGTCGGACAATATGGGAGAAGCGTTTCAGAGACGGAGAGAAAGGGTTGCTAATAGTTTAGCCTTCTGCTAACAGCAGCCAACGGCTCACGGCTGCTGTTAGCAGAAGGCTAAATATGATCAACATTTACTCTCCATCTCTGAAACCTTTCTCTCATATTGTAGCTCTCTAGAGCCTCCAATCACAGTTTGTCATCTCAAATGTTTGTGATATCTGGATTCTGGCACCAACAACACAGCAAGATGACATTTTAGATGTGTAGCTTTAGCCCACTGCTAGTGTTAGTTAGCCTCCAGTCTTTGGTTAGCCTCCAGCTAACACCGTGACCTCATCATGACCTCATCATGACCTCATCACTAAAATGGTCTATCATCTTTAGTTGACCCTTAAAAAAACAGACTTTCTTAAAACAAGTGAAAACATCTTTTAGTGCAGAATATTTCAACAAGTTCCAATAAAATCATCTTGCTTCATTTTGCAGAGTTTTATCTTGAAACAAGAATAGAATAGAATAGAATAGAATAGAAGAATAGAATAGCCTTTATTGTCATTGCACAGTCTCCTATACAACGAAATTTAGGGGTGCTACAACTGAAGGTGCATTTGCAATAAAATCAAGAATAAAAAGAACACGTAAGAACAACAGGAATAAATAATAATAAAAAATAAAAAAAGAGCACTTAGGTCATAAAGAACAGATGATGTCACAGTTATAAATCAGGATGGGGTAATAAAAAATAAAAAAGAAAGAAAGAAAGAGTGAAACTTTAATTTATAAAATACTTGAAACAAGCTGAGTTATTCTGACTCCACCGGTGACTTTTACACTTGTTTTAAATGAATGCGACTATCAGGACTTCAATAACAAACATGACTTGTGTTGGTCCCTGTTGGAGGAGACGCTGTGTGATGTAGTTTCGTCTCTCCACCAGATGGGGGAGCTCTCCTCTGCAGGAGGCCAGGAGACACAACAAGGACGCTGCTGTCCAGCTGCTGCAGGGATCCGTCTGAATCTGACCTTTGACCTGTTAGACAAAACCTTATCTGATGAATAAAATAAATCAATAAACCTGATTCTTTATACAGCCAGTGGTGGAAGAAGTACTGCAGTAAAAGCACTAATACAAGTGTCAAGAAAATAGTAATAAAGCATTTCATTAATTAATTACTAATTGTACAATAAAAACAACCATCAATAAATTGGTGCACAAATTATATTATTAATCTATAAATAAATAGACTAAACTACAAAGTAATTCATTATTTGATATTTTAATGGGCAATACAAATATGAATTATAAAAATAATTTACAAATGAAATAATAATACATCAATAAAGAGTTCTAATTAAAAAGGGATTTACAAAAGCAACATAAAGCAGTCAATTAGTACATCATTTAAAAATACATTAATTAATTCATAAATGAATAAATGGCATTTCAAAATACATTTGAAAAAGCAGTTTAAAAAGAGAAATAAAGAACGTAAGAATACAGATTTTAATCAGGGCGATTTATGGATTAATTTTTCATTTGTAAATTTTCTTTATAATTCCACTTTTTAAAATGTCAAATTATTAATTATTTTTTAATTTAGTCTATTTATTTATAGATGAATAAATTAAACAAATAAAGTAATTATTAAAAAAATTTATTGATGCCTATTTTTATTGTACAAAGTGCATTTAAAACATTACTTAAGTAAAACTACAAAAGTAGTACCAAAGTAAAAGTACTCATTATCCAGAGTAATATATATTATAATATTGTATTATAATTATTGATGCATTAATGTGTTCATCACTTTAATGTTGCAGCTGGTAAAAGTGGAGCTACTTTTAATTTTCTAATATATATCTTATATTTATTACTTTAGCTTGAGAATTCCCGCCTGGGGGACAATAACTTCTTATTAATATCATAATTTATTTGTTGAAAATATATTGTATTATTGAATAACTAGTAACTAAAGTTATTAAATAAATGTAGTGAAGTAACAAAATAAATAATTTCCCTCTGAGATGTAGTGGAGTAGAAGTATAAAGTAGCAGAAAATGGAAATACTCAAGTAAAGTACAAGTACCTTAAGTACGTGAGTAAATGTACTTAGTTACTTTCCACCACTGGAAACAGGCGTCAGTTCACTGAGTTATTATCTGGATAACTTCTCTGAATAAAACTCATGTTTCAAGGCTTTACTTTGGAAGTAAAGTAGAAGTACACAGAGTAGTGGAGTACTTCACTTCTATCACACGAGATGTAAACTTTTAAACGTTTAAACCGTTTAAATGAGGAGTTTAACTTCTCTTTGTCTCCGGACTGAAAGCAGCTCGGGACTCTGAGAGAATAATTAATATTCTGTTCACATCAGCTTCTTTTCTATTGATGAGAAAACGCTGCTCTGGAATCAGCTGCAGTGTTGTTGTTTTTAATAAAGCAGCTTTATGTTTCTGAGGAGAGACTCCGGTTTCCTTCTGTAGACTCACGTTCACTTTTCTTTCCTTCAGTACTTTAAAATATTATATTATTATTCCTAAACATGATATTTAAATAATTTAAAACAAACGAACCAGACGGGATTAAAAACAGAAAATCGTCACTTTCTACATAAATGAGATGTTTATCATTCATTTTGAGGATTTACTTGGAAAATTTGTGATTTTGTGTTTAGAAAATAAAATGGACTTAGTGGAAAGTAAAATTTACTTAAGTACATTTTGAGTCACTTGTACTTTTCTTGAATATTTACATTTTATGCTTCTTTATACTGCTGATAAATAAAAGTTATTTCTTTCAGAAGATCAATAAACTCGAGCTGTCAGACGTGGAAAGTAGTACATTTACTCAAATACTTGATTATTTCAATGTTCTGCTACTTTTTACTTCTCCTCCACTACTAGGTCAATATTGTAATTTTTACTCCATTATATATAAACTTTAGAAAAATTCAGATTATTCAAACAAAATCTAATCAGCTAATAAATGATGATGTATTAATACATATTAAACTACCAGCAGTATATAAAGTAATTAAAAGTAGCTCCATCTTTACCAGCTGCAACATTAAAGTGATAAACAAACTTATTGTTAATGCATTAACAATAATATAATATAGATTATTCTGCATAATGAGTACTTTTACTTTTAGTACTTTAAATATATTTTGATTTATTTTGATATATTTATGGAGGACCACAAGTATCAGGAAAAAAGTAATAAAGCATTTAATTAATTAATAAATTAATAATTTAACAATAAAAATAGACATTAATACACAGTTTGCAAATTAATGTATTAATCTATAAATAAATTGACTATATTACAAAGTAATTATTTTTTTGTTGTATGAATCCATCAAGCTATATGACTGATAAAATCCAATAGATAATAGAAAAAGGAAATCACCCTTTCAAATGCCTTTTTTTGTGGAAAAAAAATAAGTATTTTTAAACTGCATTTTCAAATACATTTTTAAATTCTATTATATTTATGAAAGTATTAATGTATTTTTAAATAATGCACTTATTGACTGTTAAATAATTGAAGCTATTTAATGATGGATTAATATTTAATTTGTAAATAATTTTTTAGAATTCCTCGTTTTATTGCTTCTTTATAGAGTACTTCTACACTGTGGTATTACTACTTTTACTGGAGTAAAATATCAGAGTACTTCTTCCAGTACTGTTAACTTGACATTAAAAGTTCAACAGTAAATGTGACATTAAACTCAGAAAGTAGAACTTTAAATGTCTCTGCTGTCAGAATGTCTCTGAATCATAAAAACATTAAACTTTTTCATTTTTATTGTTTTGTTGTCACTGTGAAACTTCTTCTCATGTTTTATTTATGACCACCTCATGAATATTAATGAGATGAGGAGTTGTGAACCAATCATCTTCTGAGAGGCAGGACGACGAGTCAAGCTGACATCAGAGCTGTGCCGGACGTTAGGTACGTACCTTCACAATAAAAGTAGAACATCAGCTACTGTTTACTGTTACTATTAACCACATACCGTAGCTAGTTGAAGTAATTTTATTTCAGTAATTCAGTAGTTTTTCCTCTGCGTTGTGTTTCCATATGAATGAGTGACTCAGTGATGGACATATGTCAGATAAATGTATTATAGAGTAACGCTGCAACTATTACATCTAAAAGTAAATTATAATCTACAAATGTGCATTTAAGACTGTAATTTACAATCTAAAAATGTGCATTAAAAACTGTAAACTATAATCTAAAAATGTGCATTAAAGACTAAATTATAAGATAAAAATGTGCATTAAAGACAATAAATTATAATCTAAAAAGGTGCATTAAAGAATGTAAATTATAAGATAAAAATTTAAAATGTTGAATGCAGGACATTTACTTGTAATAGAGTATTTCTACACTGTGGTATTACTACTTTTGCTTCAGTAAGAGATCTGAGTACTTCTTCTACCGCCGGTTTTTGGTAGAAACCTCAAAAAGAAAATCTGTGTAAAGACACTCTCATCCCCTTATTCACTGTTAAGTGAGTTCTTGTGTGAACACATGTTTTGATTAATATTTTTTCCAAGTATATTAAACATCTGGAGCATATTATTGGTGCTGACGGGGAAGAAAACCTCGTCCCAAATGACCTTTTTATTGTTTTGTATTTGTGGAATCAGGAGAAAGAGAAGGAGAGCATGGACAGCACGAAGTGGGGAGTCTCCATCTGCACTGTGGATGGACAGAGGTACAGTACGTCCATATATTAAAACTAACCTATTTACATTTTCCTGATTATACTGATGTACTTTTATCAGTTGACATTTTCAATGCAGGACTTTTACTACTTCATACAGTGTGGTAGTACTTTTACTGCAGTAAAAGATCTGATTACTTCCTCCATCACTGCCTGTAGAGGAGTGGAAGTTTCAACTTGTAACTTGCATCTCAATTTAGACCAACTTTTACTTTGCAATGAAATCGTCTCTTCCTTACGACGAGTATTAGGGCCACGTTGAGGGACAAAAATAAATCTGAGATTTCAAGAATAAATAATAATAATGATAAATAAAATTATGAGAATAAAGTCATAATATTAAAATAAAGTTATGACTTTATTCTCGTAATATTACGACTTTTTTTCCTCTTAAAGTTATGACTTTATTCTCATAACATTACGACTTTTTTTTCCTTGAAATAGTATGACTTTATTCTCAATAAATTACGATTTTTTTTCTCGTAATATTAAGACTTTTTTCCACGTAACGTTTTGACTTTATTCTTGTAATGTTACAACTTTCTTTCTCGTAAAGTTATGACTTTATTCTCGTAATATTACGGCTTTTTTTCTCGTAAAGTTGTGACTTTATTCTCGTAATTTTACGACTTTTTTCCTCGTAAAGTTATGACTTTATTCACGTAATTTTACGACTTTTTTTCTCGTAAAGATGTGACTTTATTCTCGTAATTTTACGACTTTTTTCCTCGCAAAGTTATGACTTTATTCTCATAATGTTACGGGTTTTTTTTCTCATAAAGTTATAACTTTATTCTCATAATATTACGGCTTTTTTTTCTCGTAAAGTTATGACTTTATTCTCGTAATTTTACGACATTTTTTCTCGTAAAGTTATGACTTTATTCTCGTAATTTTACGACTTTTTTTCTCGTAAAGTTGTGACTTTATTCTCGTAATTTTACGACTTTTTTCCTCGTAAAGTTATGACTTTATTCTCGTAATATTACGGCTTTTTTTCTCGTAAAGTTGTGACTTTATTCTCGTAATTTTACGACTTTTTTCCTCGTAAAGTTATGACTTTATTCACGTAATTTTACGACTTTTTTTCTCGTAAAGATGTGACTTTATTCTCGTAATTTTACGACTTTTTTCCTCGTAAAGTTATGACTTTATTCTTATAATGTTACGGGGTTTTTTTCTCATAAAGTTATAACTTTATTCTCATAATATTACGGCTTTTTTTTCTCGTAAAGTTATGACCATATTTGCGTAATATTCCGACTTTTTTTCTAGTAAAGTTATGACTTTATTTTCATAATTTTATGACTTTTTTCAGTGTAAAGTTATGACCTTATTCTCGTAATGTTTCACCTTTTTTTTCTAGTAAAGTTATAATTTTATTCTCATAACATTACGGCTTTTTTTTTCTCGTGAACTTATGACTTTATTCTCGTAATAATACAATTTTTTTTTTTCTTGAAATAGTATGACTATATTCTCAAAATCTCAGATTTGTTTTCCCCTCAATGTGACCCTAATACTCCGTCTTACTTCCTCTAGCTCCTTCACAATAAAAGCCTTCTGTTAGTTGCCAGCAGTGTGATAAAAGTTAATTTACAGTAAATGGGACTAAAAACAAAGACTGGTTTTGTCTCTGTTGTCTGTCTGCCTGTCTGTCTGTCTGTCTGTCTGTCTGTAGTCTCACTCTCTGTCTTTTATTTGGTTCAGGTTGTCTCTGGGCGACTGGGCCGGCTCTCTGGTTCTGGGTGAGGTGTCGTGGCCGCTGGTGTACGGCGTGGCGGTGGACCTGCTGGGCTCTGACCTCGTCCACAGATACGTTGGCGTGGAGGCGTACTCCAGACACGACTCTCCGTTCACACTCACCAAAACAGGTCCAGGAACAGTCGTCTGGCTTCTTCTTAATTCTTTCTCATATCACATCTCTCATATTTCTCCCTCCCAGTTTCTGTCTGATATTTCAGGTTTAACAGTTTTTGATTTATATGCTCAACAATCACAGAGAAGCAGTCAGATGTCACTTTAACTTTATTTATTTTTTAATATTATTTAATAACTTCCAGTTGAAGCTTTAATCTCATTTCTAATGAAGAATTACAGCGAACAGATGATGTCAAATAAAATCTCTTTAACACTTTACATCAATAAACAAATCAATGTTTGAACCTGCTGTTCAAATACACAGAAACTTCACTGTAAAGATATAATCAATAATCAATAATGGTAAACCAAAGAGTAGCCCCCCCCACCACCAAAACCAATCTGAAGCTGCCATCAATCACAACTTGATTGACAGGTCTTGTGATTCAGAAACAGGAGACTAAATATGAGTTATTAATTCTGATGATGTTACATCTAGTAGGTGATTTATTAATTTCTAACGGGGGGGACGGACCCGAGCCTACATTTCAAAGTCTTTAACTATGAGTGAATATATCTGTATTTCATAAACTTAATAAATGTTCTGATTGGACTATTCAGAAAAATACACCTTGACCACCACCATCATCATCATCATCATCATCACCATCGTCATCGTCATCGTCATCGTCATCGTCATCATCATCATCATCATCATCATCATCATCATCATCCTCATCATCATCATCATCATCATCTATTTCTGTTGTCCTACAGTCACAGAGACCTTCACTGGTAAAACCTTCAGAGGGAGATTCACAGTGTTAATGAATGGAAACATCCTCTCAGTGAAAGTGTGTGTGAAGGTGTGTATGTGTGTGTTAGTATCAGGATCAGAGAACGACAGCTTTCTTTTGTTCCAGTCCAGATTCACTCTGATCCTCTGGAGCTTCTTCTGGAATACGAGAACAGTGGATAAACCTGGTGGGGAGAATGTTCTGTATTTACCATTAAATAACCATATTGTCCATAATCCAGACTGTATGACTCCCTTCCTCTGGACAGACTCTGCTAACACACCCAGTCTCCAGCCTGTACTGTCTCCAACCTGGACGTCCCAGCTGTGAGTCCCTGAGTTAAAGCCCTCAGAACCCAGGACAGAGCAGGAACCATTAATCCTCTCTGGATTATCAGGAAGCTGCTGTTCCTCTCCTCGTCTCACACTGGTCAGATCTTCAGACAGGATGAGTTCTGGAGCAGCAGTGTTTGGGTCCAGAATTACAGGAGTGTAGGAGACCATGTCCTTCATCTTGTTCCAGATGTTGAAGGTGAGGTTGCCCAGGTGTTTGGCCTGGTCTATCAGAGCTCCTGAGTCCAGCTGTGGATCCTCCAGCAGGAGGAGCTGCTGGACTCTTTCCACTGCAGCCTTGTAGTTGTGCAGGAATGAGACGTCTTCAGCTCTCAGCTCGTCCTCTGTGGTTCTGACTGTGTCTGAAAGAGCTGCTATCTCTCTGCTCACAGCCTCCATCTTCTCCTTCATCATCTGACTCTTCTGCTCCTCTTCCTCCCTCAGTGCAGCCATCCTGGCCTCCTCTTCCTCTTCTAGAAACTGGTGAAGCTTCTTAAACTGCTCCTTAATCTGCGTCTCTGTGTGTCGGGCCTGGACCTTCATGTGTTCTGATGTTTGATCAAACTTCACTTTAACTTCTTTAAAAACCTTTAACTTCTCCTTTAAGGGCTCCAGAGTTTCCTGAAGTTCCTTCTTGTGTTGTCGTGCAGCTTCATCAATGGGTCTGATTTTGTGGTCGGTGTGTTTTTCTGAATCTCTGCAGATGTGACACACCGGCTGCTGATGGTCCAGACAGAAGAGTTTGAGTTTCTCAGAGTGCAGACTGCAGAGAGTCTCTGAAGATCTCTGAGCTCTCTCCTGTAAGAAAGTCTCACACACGTTCTTCAAATCAAAGTTAGGAGGTAGTAATTTCTTTGAATTCCTTCTCTTACAAAGTGGACACTCTTGGACGTCTTTGTCTGTCCACCAGCTCTGCAGACAGACTCTACAGAAGCTGTGGCTACATGACAGCATGACAGGATCTTTAAAGACGTCGTGGCAGACAGAACAGCAGAGATCGTCCTCTAATCTGGAAGACATTTAGTCTCTGAGTGAAGCTGAAAACACAGCAGGCAGACGGCTCAGCCACTCCCTGTTCCCTGAAAGTTACTCTCACTTTGAGTCTTTGTTCTTGTAAAACTCTGGTTCAGTTTGTGGATTCAGCAGTTGGTTGAAGTGGTAGTATTCCAGTATTCCCAGTATTCCCTCCTGTAGATGTCCTCTCTCAGTGGAAGTGGTGGTTTTGGTCTGAAGGTGAATCTTATCGTCCGTCTCTCAGTGTGTCTGTGTGTCGTCTCAGTGAAGGCAGAATAACAACCTGTTTCCTGGTTTGTCTCAGGTGAGTCAGCTGATGGGCGGAGCTTCATCATTCCAGTTCATCAGGTTGAGTTTCATTACAAACTTTATTGCCCCCATTAGATACTGTTCACTCCTTCTGTCTTTGTCTTGAGTACGTAGTTTATTCATTTTCATTTTAACAGACTTCTAATATCACTGCCCCGTCTAGGGCACGAGTAGATCTGACTATAAGCTCACAGAAAACCAGTGTGCCTTTAAACATCTTCATGACAACTCCATCTGCTGAGGAAGGTGATGTGATAAAACTGAAAGCTCCACAGCAGCTACTAAATGGACCTTGTGGTCAGTTTGTTAGACCACCTGCTGCATTTTTTTTTAAAAAGCTTTTATTTCCACTAAATTCTCCATATATAAACATATCAGACAGAAAGTGTGTTTTCACCTCTGACCTCTGACCTCTGACCCTGTACAGTAACACTTTGGCTGTTTTTGCAGGAATCCCTCACAGCCCGCTCACTGAGACGGGAGCCAGACGGGATGTCAGTTTTAGGAGTTATTATTTGGTATTAGTACCTGAAGTAAAGTACCCAAATACTTCTTCCATCACTGACTAAATGTTTTTCTATGGTTCAGATATAAATACAGATCTGTTCTCTGAGGATCTCCATGTTTTGCTTTTATTTTGAAGAGTCATGTAGTCGTATGTTGCCTTGTTTCTGGTTGCAGACGTCGGTACCGGCCGTGTCCGGCAGCCACGGCTCCCTGCTGGCGGTGGTTCCTGGTGTTCTGGGTCTGATGGCGTTCTCTCCGGAGACGGACGCCTGTGGAAACCCCTGGAGGGCCGTCCACTTCTGCCAGGTACGTAACACCTTCCTCCCATTTATTTATTTAATTCATACCTTTCATGGTGGACACAGAGCACAAAATAAACTAACAATTAACTATTAAAAACAACTTGTTCCAGATAATAAACATCAGTGACCAGAGTAAAAATATAATAATAATAATATTAATAATAATAATGATAACAGCATCAATAATAATAATTATAATGATAATAACAATAATAATAATGATAGTAATAATACTAATAATAACAATAATAATAATTATAATAATAATGATAACAATGATAATGATAATGACAATAATAATACAAATGATAATAAAACAAATAAATAATAATAATAATAATAATAATAACAGCATCAATAATAATTATTATAATGATAATAATAATAATAATAACAACACTTCTAATAATAATGATAACAATAATAATGATAATGACAATAATAATACAAATGATAATAAAACAAATGAATAATAATAATAACAGCATCAATAATAATTATTATAATGATAATAATAATGATAATGATAGTAATAATACAAATAATAATAATAATAATAATGATAATATTATTGACAATGATGATAATGATAATGACAATAATAATACAAATGATAATAATAAAATAATAATAATAAAAAAAAATAGTAATAATAATTATTATTATTAATAATAATAATAATAATAATAATAATGTGAAGTCAAACTGAAGGTTCCAGGAAATTAAGCTTTGTAAAAATTAATAAATAGAGATTAAGAAAATAGTATAAATAGGAAAATAGAAAATATATAAATCAGAAAGTAATTTGTAAATTAATAAGTCCACTAGCAAAACTGAGTGCTCAGGAAGTAAACCGGATGGAGCTAATTAACCTGATTATGCCCGGAGCATTAGAAAAGCAACACTCTGTGTCACAGTGAAAAGTGTCTGGAGAAGTTAGCAGCGCGCTAACAAGCAGTGCTGTCACTCAAGCAGCGCTGCGATCTGCGGGACTTTGTGCAGAACGGACATCTACAAAGTTGGAGAGGCAGCCGGTAAATGAACTATACTGGATCACAGACTGAGAGACTGTTTACCCGGCGGAGATCGCTGATGATGTTGTTTGTTTAGCGCTGTTATGCACGGGGAACGGAAGCCCATTTGTTTGTGGCGATAGTTTGACTCGGCTTCATAGAAGATCGCTTGTTTAATTCTGCCGATTGTTTGTTTTGAGTCCAGTTGCATGTCCGGTAGATAATACGGTGAGAGGCACGGTGAATTGTGATGATTGCGTTAAGAGGGTGTTGATTGTTTGTTGATTGTTTGTTAAATACGGGGATTTCCTGGTTCACATTCAGTCACAAATGTGGTGAGAAGCTCATTATAAAGTTGTGAATAGTAGGTTTAGGCTTTTAGCTTACATGGGCTTATGGGAAATGTTAAAACGACTGCATGATTTAATATTACCTCAAACTTAATTATAAAATACTTTGTGTTTAAATAAATAATTAAAAATAGTAATTAAATAATTTAATATAATAAATATATACATATTACCTTTATGTTAAGAAGAAAGCTATGGCAGCAGTGGGCACTTGATTATTTGTATTTCACATGGGTATGTGTATTAAATAAAATAAGGGAAATGCATTTTGGTTAAAAGTTTAAAAAGTCTAAAAATGTATTTGTTCTTATTTACACTTATTTTGGTAATAATGTGTACATTTTCTTTTCTGTATTTTTTCTATTTCCAAAGGTTTTTCACCTAATGGCAAATAATTAATGGCTAAAGAAATTCCTAAATGAACTGAAATGTCAAATCAACCTTCAAAATAAAGGAGGGAAAAGAAAGGAAAGCTGTTTGTCATTGAGTGGATTCCTGATAGAAATCGCCAAGTGGATGTTTATTCTCTCTCAAGTTGGGAAACTGCACAAACTGAACAATAACTTGAAAAATAATAATAATAATAATAATAATGATATACATGTCTGGGTTAAGTAAAACTACGTAAAATAAATACATCAGAATCAGAAAACATAGTGGTTACACTATATTATGATTAAAATTCAGTTATTCATCTACATAATTTATAATAAGTAATACACAATGTCACTGAGCATTTATTCAAGTGCTGCACTTAAGTACAAATTTGAGGTACTACTTTACTTGAGTATTTTCTTTTTATTCCACTTTAACCGATTAGCGTTTGACAGAAAATGTATTCTGATTATTGTTTAAGTCATTTTCCGATGTAAACATGCTTCATACCAACAGACTGTAGACTACAGGTTGTTACAGGACTCCAGTTAGATGTATTCAATAATAGTGTGATAAAGAGTAGAGTTTAGATCTGGAGATCAACTTTTTATTCTTCTTTTGTTTATGTTTATTTATTTTGCACAAAAATGAAGACGACACAAACATAACAAAAGTAAATAATATACAGTACAATGCAGGAAGAGGCTTAAAAAACAACAACACTGGGTTTATTTGAAGCCTCCACCTGAATAGAGTTAAAATTTCCCAATTTTATAGAGAAGATTAATATACAGAAATGATATGACTACATACTAGTGATGACAAACAATTAGAACAAGATATATATAAAATAACAACAATAACAATAAATATATTTAAAAAAAAAGGCGAGTTAAGACGAAGACTTAAAAGACGTTTAGTCAGTTTTACTACAACGAGAGTTACAGAGTGAAAAGTGTATTTATTTCTTTATTTCTTTATTTATTTGTTTATTTGTTACCGCAATGCAAAAAAAATTTTATTATTTTTTTTGTTATATATATATGTGTGTGTTTGTGTTTGTAGGAGCTGATTTCCACATTTCAGCTGCACAGTTTTGACATCAGGACTCCGTTCAGACAGATTCTGGCCTACAGACAGTGGAAGGCTGAATCTGAGGTCAGTTCTGTTACAGTTAACTTTCCGTCTCTCTTCAGGATCAGTGTTCATATTTAAACCCTCCTCTCCTCTGCAGGGATACCAGATCATGAACGTCCTGCTGGCAGCTTTTAAAGGAGACGTCCAGGCCCTGAGGAGGTCATTTTAATATGACAACTTCACATAATCACGTTAATGCAGATTACACACTGTCGGTATTCGTGTTTATTAAGACTGTCAGGCAACGAATTCTACAGACTTTTCCTCCAGCGCCACCATGAGGTTGAATTACAGCCTCACAGAGCTGCTGCCATGACGGTAGACCATGTTAACCTGTGTATATTATATTTATAGGCCTACTTCTGCACTATTTATGTCTCAGATTCTCATTTTGACTTCATGTTTTTCTTTTTATACATATTTAATGAGCACTGTTAGATGGAGACTGACACTGAGATAATTGTTGTTCACATGACGACAATAAATCAAATTGAAACTTGAGTTTGAAGACTTGATTGATTTGTGAGGATGAAGGAGCTGCCTGTGAGACAGTATCTTCTCTTCTTCTGTGGTTGTCTGCAGGTACTTCCTGTCCGGAGTGGATGTAAACGCCGTCGACTACGACGGCAGGTCGGCTCTGCACGTGGCGGCCGCCGAAGGTCACGCTGAGGTCATCCGCTTCCTGCTGCAGAACACCGGAGCGAACCCCGCCCTCAAGGACAGGTGAGAGACCGTACCTGCTGAAGACAGTGTGTCCAACCATCAGCCTCCGGAGCGTCACACACTCTTACACAGCGTAGGAAAGCACAGTGCTATCACCAGATGAGGGACAACTTTGTTCAGAACCAGCAGGCTGGAGGCCAACGGCAGCTCTGTAAAGATAAACTGAGGGCGTAGAAATCTTTGGATGTCTATAGTTAACTATCCTTCAGTAAAGTCAGTCACAAAGAGAGTCGGACAATATGGGAGAAGCGTTTCAGAGACGGAGAGAAAGGGTTGCTAATAGTTTAGCCTTCTGCTAACAGCAGCCAACGGCTCACGGCTGCTGTTAGCAGAAGGCTAAATATGATCAACATTTACTCTCCATCTCTGAAACGTTTCTCTCATATTGTAGCTCTCTAGAGCCTCCAGTCACAGTTTGTCATCTCAAATGTTTGTGATATCTGGATTCTGGCACCAACAACACAGCAAGATGACATTTAGATGTGTAGCTTTAGCCCACTGCTAGTGTTAGTTAGCCTCCAGTCTTTGGTTAGCCTCCAGCTAACACCGTGACCTCATCATGACCTCATCATGACCTCATCATGACCTCATCACTAAAATGGTCTATCATCTTTAGTTGACCCTTAAAAAAACAGACTTTCTTAAAACAAGTGAAAAGATCTTCTAGTGCAGTCAGAATATTTCAACAAGTTCCAATAAAATCATCTTGCTTCATTTTGCAGAGTTTTATCTTGAAACAAGAATAGAATAGAATAGAATAGAATAGAATAGAATAGCCTTTATTGTCATTGCACAGTCTCCTATACAACGAAATTTAGGGGTGCTACAACTGAAGGTGCATTTGCAATAAAATCAAGAATAAAAAGAACACGCAAGAACAACAGGAATAAATAATAATAAAAAATAAAAAAAGAGCACTTAGGTCATAAAGAACAGATGATGTCACAGTTATAAATCAGGATGAGGTAATAAAAAATAAAAAAGAAAGAAAGAAAGAGGGAAACTTTAATTTATAAAATACTTGAAACAAGCTGAGTTATTCTGACTCCACCGGTGACTTTTACACTTGTTTTAAATGAATCCGACTATCAGGACTTAAATAACAAACATGACTTGTGTTGGTCCCTGTTGGAGGAGACGCTGTGTGATGTAGTTTCGTCTCTCCACCAGATGGGAGAGCTCTCCTCTGCAGGAGGCCAGGAGACACAACAAGGACGCTGCTGTCCAGCTGCTGCAGGGATCCGTCTGAATCTGACCTTTGACCTGTTAGACAAAACCTTATCTGATGAATAAAATAAATCAATAAACCTGATTCTTTATACAGCCAGTGGTGGAAGAAGTACTGCAGTAAAAGCACTAATACAAGTGTCAAGAAAATAGTAATAAAGCATTTCATTAATTAATTACTAATTGTACAATAAAAACAACCATCAATAAATTGGTGCGGAAATTATATTATTAATCTATAAATAAATAGACTAAACTACAAAGTAATTCATTATTTGATATTTTAATGGGCAATAAAAATAGGAATTATAAAAATAATTTACAAATGAAATAATAATACATCAATAAAGAGCTCTAATTAAAAAGGGATTTACAAAAGCAACATAAAGCAGTCAATTAGTACATCATTTAAAAATACATTAATTAATTCATAAATGAATAAATGGCATTTCAAAATACATTTGAAAAAGCAGTTTAAAAAGAGAAATAAAGAACGTAAGAATACAGATTTTAATCAGGGCGATTTATGGATTAATTTTTCATTTGTAAATTTTTTTTATAATTCCACTTTTTAAAATGTCAAATAATTAATTATTTTTTAATTTAGTCTATTTATTTATAGATGAATAAATTAAACAAATAAAGTAATTATTAAAAAAATGTATTGATGCCTATTTTTATTGTACAAAGTGCATTTAAAACATTACTTAAGTAAAAATACAAAAGTAGTACCAAAAGTAAAAGTACTCATTATTCAGAGTAATCTATATTATAATATTGTATTATAATTATTGATGCATTAATGTGTTCATCACTTTAATGTTGCAGCTGGTAAAAGTGGAGCTACTTTTAATTTACTAATATATATCTTATATTTATTACTTTAGCTTGAGAATTCCCGCCTGAGGATTAATAACTTCTTATTAATATCATAATTTATTTGTTGGAAATATATTGTATTATTGAATAACTAGTAACAAGTTATTAAATAAATGTAGTGAAGTAAAAAAATAAATAATTTCCCTCTGAGATGTAGTGGAGTAGAAGTATAAAATAGCAGAAAATGGAAATACTCAAGTAAAGTAAAAGTACCTTAAGTAAGTGAGTAAATATACTTAGTTACTTTCCACCACTGGAAACAGGCGTCAGTTCACTGAGTTATTATCTGGATAACTTCTCTGAATAAAACTCATGTTTCAAGGCTTTACTTTGGAAATAAAGTAGAAGTACACAGAGTAGTGGAGTACTTCACTTCTATCACACGAGATGTAAACTTTTAAACGTTTAAACCGTTTAAATGAGGAGTTTAACTTCTCTTTGTCTCCGGACTGAAAGCAGCTCGGGACTCTGAGAGAATAATTAATATTCTGTTCACATCAGCTTCTTTTCTATTGATGAGAAAACGCTGCTCTGGAATCAGCTGCAGTGTTGTTGTTTTTAATAAAGCAGCTTTATGTTTCTGAGGAGAGACTCCGGTTTCCTTCTGTAGACTCACGTTCACTTTCCTTTCCTTCAGTACTTTAAAATATTATATTATTATTCCTAAACATGATATTTAAATAATTTAAAACAAACGAACCAGACGGGATTAAAAACAGAAAATCGTCACTTTCTACATAAATGAGATGTTTATCATTCATTTTGAGGATTTACTTGGAAAATTTGTGATTTTGTGTTTAGAAAATGAAATGGACTTAGTGGAAAGTAAAATTTACTTAAGTACATTTTGAGTCACTTGTACTTTTCTTGAATATTTACATTTTATGCTTCTTTATACTGCTGATAAATAAAAGTTATTTCTTTCAGAAGATCAATAAACTCGAGCTGTCAGAGGTCGAAAGTAGTTAATTTACTCAAATACTTGATTATTTCAATGTTCTGCTACTTTTTACTTCTCCTCCACTACTAGGTCAATATTGTACTTTTTACTCCACTACATAATAACTTTAGTTACTTTACAGATTCAGATTATTAAAACAAAATCTAATCAGCTAATAAATGATGATGTATTAATACAGATTAAACTACCAGCAGTATATAAAGTAATTAAAAGTAACTCCATCTTTACCAGCTGCAACATTAAAGTGATAAACAAACTTATTATTAATGCATTAACAATAATATAATATAGATTATTCTGCATAATGAGTACTTTTACTTTTACTACTTTAAATATATTTTGATTTATTTTGATATATTTATGGAGGACCACAAGTATCACGGAAAAAGTAATAAAGCATTTAATTAATTAATAAATAAATAATTTAACAATAAAAATAGGCATTAATACACAGTTTGCAAATTAATGTATTAATCTATAAATAAATTGACTATATTACAAAGTAATTATTTTTTTGTTATATGAATCCATCAAGCTATATGACTGATAAAATCCAATAGATAATAGGAAAAGGAAATCACCCTTTTAAATGCCTTTTTTTTTGGGAAAAAAAATAAGCATTTTTAAACTGCATTTTCAAATACATTTTTAAATTCTATTATATTTATGAAAGTATGAATGTATTTTTAAATAATGCACTTATTGACTGTTAAATAATTGAAGCTATTTAATGATGGATTAATATTTAATTTGTAAATTATTTTTTATAATTCCTCGTTTTATTGCTTCTTTATAGAGTACTTCTACACCGTGGTATTACTACTTTTACTGGAGTAAAATATCAGAGTACTTCTTCCAGTACTGTTGACTTGACATTAAAAGTTCAACAGTAAATGTGACATTAAACTCAGAAAGTAGAACTTTAAATGTCTCTGCTGTCAGAATGTCTCTGAATCATAAAAACATTAAACTTTTAAATTTGTATTGTTTTGTTGTCACTGTGAAACTTCTTCTCATGTTTTATGTGTGACCACCTCATGAATATTAATGAGATGAGGAGTTGTGAACCAATCATCTTCTGAGAGGCAGGACGACGAGTCAAGCTGACATCAGAGCTGTGCAGGACGTTAGGTACGTACCTTCACAATAAAAGTAGAACATCAGCTGCTGTTTACTGTTACTATTAACCACATACCGTAGCTAGTTGAAGTAATTTTATTTCAGTAATTCAGTAGTTTTTCCTCTGCGTTGTGTTTCCATATGAATGAGTGACTCAGTGATGGACATATGTCAGATAAATGTATTATAGAGTAACGCTGCAACTATTAAATCTAAAAGTAAATTATAATCTACAAATGTGCATTTAAGACTGTAATTTACAATCTAAAAATTTGCAAAAATGTGCATTAAAAACTGTAAACTATAATCTAAAAATGTGCATTAAAGACTATAAATTATAAGATAAAAATGTGCATTAAAGACAATAAATTATAATCTAAAAAGGTGCATTAAAGCATGTAAATTATAAGATAAAAATGTGCATTAAAGCATGTAAATTATAAGATAAAAATGTGAATTAAAGACAATAAATTATAATCTAAATATGTGTAAAAATGTGCATTAAAGACAATAAATTATAATCTAAAAATGTGCATTAAAGACTGTAAATTATAATCTAAAAATGTGCAAAATTGTGCATTAAAAACAATAAATTATAATCTAAAATTGTGCATTAAAGACTAAATTATAATCTAAAAATATGCAGAAATGGGCATTAAAGACTGTAAATTATAATCTAAAAATGTCCATTAAAGACTATAAATTATAATCTAAAAATGTGCAAAATGTGCATTAAAGACTGTAAATTATAATTAATAAATGTGCAAAAATGTGCATTTAAGACTGTAAATTATAATCTAAATATGTAGATATAAAGTAAGTATATGTATAGCAGTATATAAAGTAATTAAAATCAGTTCCACCTTTACCAGCTCCAACATTAATTAACACATTAATGCATCAATAATACAATAATATATATCATTCTTAAATGGGTACATATATATTTTTAATGGCAATTTAAATTTAAAATTTTGAATACAGGACATTTACTTGTAATAGAGTATTTCTACACTGTGGTATTACTACTTTTGCTTAAGTAAGAGATCTGAGTACTTCTTCTACCGCCGGTTTTTGGTAGAAACCTCAAAAAGAAAATCCGTGTAAAGACACTCTGATCCCCTTATTCACTGTTAAGTGAGTTCTTGTGTGAACACATGTTTTGATTATTATTTTTTCCAAGTATATTAAACATCTGGAGCATATTTGTGGTGCTGACGGGGAAGAAAACCTCGTCCCAAATGACCTTTTTATTGTTTTGTATTTGTGGAATCAGGAGAAAGAGAAGGAGAGCATGGACAGCACGAAGTGGGGAGTCTCCATCTGCACTGTGGATGGACAGAGGTACAGTACGTCCATATATTAAAACTAACCTATTTACATTTTCCTGATTATACTGATGTACTTTTATTAGTTGACTAAAGTCATAATATTATAATAAAGTTCTGACTTTATTCTCGTAATATTCCGACTTTTTTTCTAGTAAAGTTATGACTTTATTCTCATAATATTACAGATTTTTTTCTCGTAATATTAAGACTTTTTTCCACGTAACGTTATGACTTTATTCTCGTAAAGTTATGACTTTATTCGCGTAATATTACGACTTTTTTTCTAGTAAAGTTAGGACTTTATTCACGTAATAATACAACTTAACTCTCAATAAATTCAGATTTTTTTCTCGTAATATTATGACTTTATTCTCAAAATCTCCGATTTTTTTTTCCCTCAATGTGGCCCTAATACTCCGTCGTACTTCCTCTAGCTCCTTCACAATAAAAGTTATTTGTTAGTTGCCAGCAGTGTGAGAAAAATGAATTTGCAGTAAATGGGACTAAAAACAAAGACTGGTTTTGTCTCCGTTGTCGGTCTGTCTGTCTGTCTGTCTGTCTGTCTGTCTGTCTGTCTGTCTGTCTGTCTGTCTGTCTGTCTGTCTGTAGTCTCACTCTCTGTCTTTTATTTGGTTCAGGTTGTCTCTGGGCGACTGGGCCGGCTCTCTGGTTCTGGGTGAGGTGTCGTGGCCGCTGGTGTACGGCGTGGCGGTGGACCTGCTGGGCTCTGACCTCGTCCACAGATACGTTGGCGTGGAGGCGTACTCCAGACACGACTCTCCGTTCACACTCACCAAAACAGGTCCAGGAACAGTCGTCTGGCTTCTTCTTAATTCTTTCTCATATCACATCTCTCATATTTCTCCCTCCCAGTTTCTGTCTGATATTTCAGGTTTAACAGCGTTAGTTTTTTAGTTTTTGATTTATATGCTCAACAATCACAGAGAAGCAGTCAGATGTCACTTTAACTTTATTTATTTTTTAATATTATTTAATAACTTCCAGTTGAAGCTCTAATCTCATTTCTAATGAAGAATTACAGCGAACAGATGATGTCAAATAAAATCTCTTTAACACTTTACATCAATAAACAAATCAATGTTTGAACCTGCTGTTCAAATACACAGAAACTTCACTGTAAAGATATAATCAATAATCAATAATGGTAAACCAAAGAGTAGCCCCCCCCCCACCACCAAAACCAATCTGAAGCTGCCGTCAATCACAACTTGATTGACAGGTCTTGTGATTCAGAAACAGGAGACTAAATATGAGTTATTAATTCTGATGATGTTACATCTAGTAGGTGATTTATTAATTTCTAACGGGGGGGACGGACCCGAACATACATTTCAAAGTCTTTAACCATAAGTGAATATATCTGTATTTCATAAACTTAATAAATGTTCTGATTGGACTATTCAGAAAAATACACCTTGACCACCACCATCGTCATCGTCATCATCATCATCATCATCATCATCATCATCATCATCATCATCATCATCATCATCATCATCATCATCATCATCATCATCATCATCATCATCTATTTCTGTTGTTCTACAGTCACAGAGACCTTCACTGGTAAAACCTTCAGAGGGAGATTCACAGTGTTAATATATGGAAACATCCTCTCAGTGAAAGTGTGTGTGTAGGTGTGTATGTGTGCGTTAGTATCAGGATCAGAGAACGACAGCTTTCTTTTGTTCCAGTCCAGATTCACTCTGATCCTCTGGAGCTTCTTCTGGAATACGAGAACAGTGGATAAACCTGGTGGGGAGAATGTTCTGTATTTACCATAATTGAACCCTATTATCCATAATCCAGACAGTATGACTCCCTTCCTCTGGACAGACTCTGCTAACACACCCAGAAACCAGCCATTACTGTTTCCAACCTGGACGTCCCAGCTGTGAGTCCCTGAGTTAAAGCCCTCAGAACCCAGGACAGAGCGATAATAATTAAACCTCTCTGGATTATCAGGAAGCTGCTGTTTCTCTCCTCGTCTCACACTGGTCAGATCTTCAGACAGGATGAGTTCT
This sequence comes from Sebastolobus alascanus, assembly GCA_916701645.2. Classification (NCBI taxonomy): domain Eukaryota; kingdom Metazoa; phylum Chordata; class Actinopteri; order Perciformes; family Sebastidae; genus Sebastolobus; species Sebastolobus alascanus. The sequence goes on from CAKAOJ020000332.1 coordinate 1,064,028, forward strand.
GGACCAGCAGTGTTTGGGTCCAGAATCACAGGAGTGTAGGAGACCATGTCCTTCATTTTTTTTTGGGGTTCCCCCGATGGTTGAAGGTTGGGGGGTTGGCCCAGGTGTTTGC